>JAODAL010028477.1:0-53249 GCA_025379985.1 Phyllomedusa bahiana
TGGGGGTTTGGGTGGTTGACCTCCATAGGCTCATCTTGAGGGAACGCAGGTGCCAGGCGAGGTTGAGTCGGGGTATCAGGAACAAGGCACTGAGGCTTGCGAAGCCAGGAGGACACTGGCAGCTGGTGTAGCTCAAGCTCCCTCTCAGTAAAACGGATGTCGATCCGGGTAGCCAGAACGATGAAGTCGTCCAGGGTGGTAGGTAGATCACGACCAGCCAACTCATCCTTGATGCGTCCATCGAGGCCCCCCCAGAAGGCAGCAACGAGGGCCTCGTTGTTCCAAGCAAGCTCTGAGGCCAGGGTACGGAACTTGTGGCATACTGGCCCACAGTAGAATCGCCTTGATGGAACCGGAGCAGAGATGATGCAGCAGAGGTATTGCGCCCAGGTTGCTCAAGTATCTTTCTGAAGGCGCTCAGGAATTCCTGGAGATCCCCAGTCAGCGGATCCCCTTTCTCCCAAAGAGGTGAGGCTCAGGCCAAGGCTTCACCTGACAGCAGGCTTATGATGAAGGCCGCCTTGGCACGGTGAGATGGAAACTGGTGGGCCAGGACCTCAAAATGGATTGTGCACTGGTTGAGGAAGCTGAGACATGTATGGTTTCCGGAATATCGGGCAGGCAGAGGCAGGTGCACATGGCAGCAGGAGAAGGAAACACAGCAGGTGGCGGAGCAGGTGTAGATGCCAGGACAGACACAACTTTGTCCAGACAGATGGTAATAGTCTGCAGCTTCTGGAAAAGTTGCTCCAGGTGCGTGCCATGACGGTTGATAATGGCTACTATATCAGGCAGGGTCACTCCGGCGGGATCTATATTGTATGGTCAGTTTGTACTGTAACGATTTCCAACTGGGATGGCTCGAAAACACCTTGGTATGGCAGATCCTCTGGGTCCATTGTGGCCGCAGATGGTAACACAGGCGGTGGGTAGCCGAACTGCAGGTCTGGGTAGCCGGTGCTGGAACAGAGACAGGGCACCGCAGGTGTAGCCATTAACATAAGCACAGTCCAGGTGTAGCTGGTGAACGTATGGCACAATCCATGATGGTAGCAGACTATGTATGGCAGCCGGTATCTGCAGTTATTTGGCAAACTGGTGCAGCGGCAGATGTTCAGCAGGAACAGATAAACGTACAGGTAAAGGTATAAGTGAGTCAGCAGCAATACAGCAGCCGAGGGGTCAAGCTCTGTGCAGGTTAAACACATCAACAAACTGACTCTGAACATAGGTAGAAAGTTCCTTATGTAGTCAGAGGTCACAGGTCACTGGGCCGGACAAAGGAACACTGACTCCTTCAATACAGTGCAGTGTTGCGCACGAGCCCCTAGAGGGAGCACGTGTGCACACAGGATGCCAGGGAGCTGGAGGAAGCAACGGAGACTCAAACCTGCCAGCAGGAGTGGCTGCAGGACTGGCAGAAGCCGAGACAGGTGCGTGCAAAGAGCCAGGGACACCAGAGGATGCCGCAGCAGCGGCCAGGAGACAGGAGACACGGGCACGCAGACGGTCCATAGCAGGGACCGCGGCATGAACCGTCACACCTGCACCTTTTGGGAAAGGTAATTATCTTTAGTTATTGACAAAACCTGTTTCCTTTGTGAGAGCTACAGGTTTCAGATTCCCAATTTATGTCTGGGTAGTTAAAGTCGCCCATAATAACAAGCTCATTCTGATTAGTTGCCTCATCTATTTGCCTGAGGGGTATATCTTCCATGGGTTCTTTTATATTTGGGGGCCTACAGCAGACTCCTATTAGAATTATATTATTGTTATTACCCACATGTATATGTACCCATAATGATTCCACATGTTTATTTCCTGTATCTATATATTCCCTCAGTGTTGGCTTCAGACAGGATTTTACATAGAGACATGCACCTTCCACTTCTGGTGTTTATGGTCACTTCTAAATAGACTGTTACCCTGTAAGTTAACCACCTAGTTGTAGCTTTCATCCAGCCATGTCTCAGTTATCACCACTATGTCATATTTTTCTTCAGCAATTAATAATTGTAGTTCATTTATTTTGTTTGGACAGACTCCTGGCATTGGTCAGCATGCAATTTAGAGATTTTTCAGTTTTTATTCCTTTCTCCCTGTTCTTTTTTTTTTTTTTTCAAATTCAACAAAGCTTATTGAAGAAATTGTATAACAGTCAGTATGAAATAGATGACAATATCATATGCAAAAAGAATGTGACAAATACAGCAAAAATGGAATATCACATTAGAACGCCGAATCTGGCACTTTAAAGCCAGACCTACAAAGCCGTCAAGAAATGACAAAATAAAATATCATCCTGTCCGGATGTAATAAAGTCTAGGTCCAGTATACAAAACTAAACTATACATTCCGGATATAGTCTCAATAACAGACGTCAGGCAATTAGTCATTCTAGAAATATGCAAAAACAGCATTTGGAGAATAATTTTCTGAGCATATTTAAGATATCAATCGTATAAAATCAAACAATCAACAGTGACCAAGAGAATAGAAAAGGAAGGTAAGGAAAGGAAACCAGCTGAACGGTCATCGGAACTGCGCAAGGAAGATGGGGGAGCACAGTCTACCAGTTTTCCATGAGAAGAGGATATATAGTGAGACGCCTGATTAACGGTCCTCCTAAAACATCCATGAGTGTCCTATGTAAATATCACATAGTCCAGTGAAGTGCAAAACGACAGCCAGTACTTGTCCATCGTCAGTCCCCTACTTGTCCATCGTCAATCCTTAAACCACTCCGTGATAGTAGGAGTTTCAGTGGATCTCCATAACCGGAGTATTAAGGCCTTAGCTGCAGTTAGCATGAGCACTATTGGACTGCCTTGAAGGGCTGACATGGGAAGGGGGATGACAAACAGAAGCAGTACATGGGGATCGTTCTGTAGCCGAATTCCCACTACGCTCTCAATCACTTCTACCACTTTCATCCAGAAAGACTGTATGTCTGGACACTCCCACCATATGTGTGCCATTGTGCCTACAGCAGAGCCGCATCTCCAGCAACACTTGGGAACCGTAGAGAAGAGGGTGTGAAGCAGGAAGGGTACACGGTACCAGCGCGACATCACTTTAAAGTTGAGCTCTTGTAACCTACAGGGTGTAAGCGCTTTGTATGATAATACACTAGCTTTTTTTCCATTTCTCTTCTGAAAAGGGCTCTATAGCTCAGTAGCCCAGCCCTCACAGTATGCCGGCCCACGTTTGGTCAGGGAACAGATGAGAAGCTCATATATTTGTGAGATAAGATGAGAGGATAATTGGGGTCTAACACATATCTGCTCAAAAGGGCGTAGTTCCCTGTGCAGGTTGAGCTTCTGTTTATTTCTCTTGTAAAAATGCGAGATCTGCATGAACATGAGCCAGGTGATGGACAGTGGGCGCAGCTCAGAAGACACTTCCTCCATAGTGTGTAGTGAAGAGGGGGAAGTAATTTCTCTAAATATTAAAGGCTTTTTGGCGTCTGGTTGCAGTTTTGGTAAGGTTACCCAAGTCCAAAGTGGGATTGTTGAGAACCGGAGTCAGTGGGCCGTCGGGGTGAACAGGTCCATGTGCATGCCGTAGGTGCGCCAGGCAAGCAATGATTGCTGCACAACTAGTGGGAGGGCAAGTATGTCTGTTTTATGTAAGCAGGAGGCATTCGACCAAGGGAGATTGGATAAGGGTACGTCATAAATCTGTTCTTCCAAGCGGATCCATAATTTTGAATTCCTATTGCGGTACCAGTTAACAAACAGTACTGCTACCAAGGCGATGTAGTATGCCTTAAAATCTGGCAGGGCAAGACCGCCCTCTCTTTTTGGTCTGCTTAGTGTCGTTCTTGCAATCCTAGGCTTCTTACCAGCCCATATAAAATCTCGGATGTGCTTGTCTAGGGATTGAAAGAAGGACCCAGGCAACAGGAAAGGTATGGCTTGGAACAAGTACAGTAATCTGGGCAGTGCATTCATCTTGATGATGCTGACCCGACCCAGCCCCGAAAAATCTTTTTTTTTTTTTTTATTCCACCGTGCTAGATCGGCCACAATCAAGCTCACCAGAGAGTTGAAGTTAAGATCTACAGTCATCTGAAGGTCAGCGGGAATATATACCCCTAGATATTTAAAAGATGTGGTCGACCAGACAAACGGGAAGCTAACCTTTAGGACGCCCACCATAGCGTACCCAGACCCAGGCTGAGAGTCGTGCATTTATTTAGATTTATTTTAAAGTTGGAGAAAGTTACAAAGAGTCTCAGGAAGGCCATCAGGACCGGAAGAGTAATCAAGGGTTCCGTGACATATAATAAGAGGTCGTCAGCGCATGCCACACATTTATAATGTGCCTGGTTAAAATCTACGCCACGGATGTCTGGGCTGTGTCTGATGTCTTGCAAGAGGCGTTCCATGGCCAGAATGGGTGACAAAGGACACCCCTGCCTGGTGCCATTTCGTATGACAACGGGGGCAGCCAGTGAGCCATTTATTCTTATTTGGGCATGAGGGTTCTGATAGAGAGCCATAATTTGCTGTATCATAAGGGGACCCAGTCCTATATCTACCAGCCACGCGTTCATGAAGGACCAGTCAACCCTATCAAATGCCTTTTCGGCATTCAGTGATAGCAACATACAGGGCACACCCCTTTTCTGCACTTGATGAATAATGGAGAATATCTTAAGGATGTTTTCCCTAGCTTCGCGGAAAGGGACGAACCCGACCTTGTCTAGGTGAACTATCTCGCCCAATATTGAGTTTAAGTGCATGACTTTAGTCAGTCAGTGCAACATCCTTTAAGTGCTACTCCTTAAGTGTACTATATGCAGCATTAATACCAGCATGTAGTATGAAGGATGATGGGATGAATGGAATCTTAAAGGAAAGTCTTGTCTCTCATCTGACCTCTCTTCTTCTGTCAATTCCAGGTATGCATTTCTGTGGAGCTACAACCCTCAACTTCCTCTCCATGTGCCCTGTGTAAATGTCCTGCTATGTCTTATTGAATGGTATGCATTTCTGTGGAGCTACAACCCTCAACTTCCTCTCCATGTGCCCTGTGTAAATGTCCTGCTATGTCTTATTGAATGGTACACACTTTTGATAAACTTTGTAGTTTGGCTGCATCTCCTGCTGTGACGAGGCCCAATTGTATACCCACTATCACTTTTCAATCTTTCCTTCTGCTCACCAATATCCTCCCCCCCCCCACTCCCAATTTCACACCTGGTAAGAGTAGCAAGCTTCCTATTTAAGCATGCACTCTAGTCAGTCATGACTTTAGTCAGTCAGTGCAACATCCTTTAAGTGCAATCTCCTTAAGTGTACTGTATGCAGCATTAATACCAGCTTTGAAACCAGAAGTGAACCAAAGGTAAACCAAGACCCTTTCCAGCCTCACTCAAACGCACCCAATATGACCTCTCTGCCCAATCATCACTGCCTGCCTAATCATCAAACTCCTTGTCTCCCTCAGAACCCGCGCTGGGCAATGGATTCCTTTATCTCCCTTCTGTCTTACCCTCACCCCTGCCCTTTCTACTCTTCACCTCTGGCACAACATTAAGACCTTCCTAAAAAACCCAAAACAACCCCCTTTTTTCTCTACCCCAAACCACATCTCCTCATCTCTCCCTGCTTCTTTTCGCTGCCGGGGACATATTCCCAACCCGGGCCCCTCAGCGAAATCCCCACTGTGGTTTCAGGCATCTCTTACAGACCAAGCAGCACACACTTTATCAACCACAAAAAACCTCAAAACACCCCCCTCACCCTGCAGCACCTATCCCCATGTTTTGGAGCCCTCTGGAATGCACGTTCAGTGTGCAACAAGTTCCCCTTCATCCACGACCTCTTTACCTCACGCAATCTCCCCTTCCCTTTGGGATTAACAGAAACTTGGCTGACACCCTCTGACAAAACTTCCCCTGCTGCACTCTCCTATGGTGGGCTCCAGTTTACCCACACCCCCCGTCCGAGCAGTAAACATGGCAGAGGGGTCGGCCTTCTTCTGTCAGATACCTGTTCCTTTCTCTCTATTCCACAGTACCTTCCCTCACCCTCCCTCTTCGAGGTGCATTCTGCCCGCATTTTACTCCCCTCCAACCTCCAAGTGGTGTTGTCTACCGACCACCAGGCCCTCCCACCACCTTCCTTTGCCCACTTTGCTTCCTGGCTCCTCCATTTCTTGCCACCAAACACCCCCACTATTATCATGGGAGTTTTTAAAAATTCAAATCGATACTCCCCACTCCACTACTAACAAACTCCTGTCACTCTCCTCTTCCTTGGGCCTCTCCCAGTGGACCTCGGGACCCACTCACACAGACGGACACACACTGGACCTCATCCTTTCACTGCCTTTGCCCCTATCTAACCTCCCCAAACTATCCTCTCCCTATCTCTGACCACAATTGCTAACCTTCTCCTCCATCACCACTCACTTCCCCTCCTGCACCACCTCTAGCACACCCACCCAGGAACCTACAAAACTAAACCCCTTGCACTCTCTCTGACTCTCTTGCTCCCTCTCTACCATATCCTCACTTGTGATCCAGACGCAGCCACCACATTCTACAACAAACAATCACTTCCATTCTCAATGCTTTTCGCACCTCTCACACACAACAAAACCCGCCAAAATGAACAGACAACCCTGGATACAGACCCCACCAAACAGCTGAGGCGAGCTTCCAGAGTTGCCGAACGCCGCTGGAAGAAAACCCGCTCCCCCACCACGGCTTCACCTCATTTAAAGAATCACTGCACACATTTAAATCCGCACTCACCTCAGCCAAACAAGACTATTTCACCACTTCATATCCTCCCTGTCCCACAACCCAGACAACGTTTTAACCCCTTCAAATCTCTCCTGCGTCCACCAGCACCCCCCCCCCGTCTCTCCTCTCAGCAGATGTTTTTGCAACTCATTTCCCATAATAAAATAAATCTCATCAGACAAAGTTCACCCCACAGTCCCCTCAGCCTACCTCTATTCCTGCGGTGTTTCCACAGCCCACCTCTGTACCTGCTCATGACTATTCCTCTCTAACTCGCTTCTCACCGGTCACTCCTGACAAGCTCTCCTCTCTACTGTCCAAATCGAACCTCACCACCCGTAGTCTTGACCCACTCCCATCTTAACTCATCCCTGACCTTAGTGCTGTTATCATCCCAGCCCTCACCCATCTCTTCAATCTATCTTTAAACCCTCTGGCATCTTCCCTTCCTCATTTAAACATGCGACCATCACCCCACCCTAAGAAACCATCTCTTGACCCCTCCTCACTGTCCAACTATTGCCCCATCTCACTGCTTCCATTGCCTCTAAACTCCTTGAGCAACACGTCCATCTTCAACTTTCCTCCCATCCTCCACCAACTCTCTCCTTGACCCGCCCCCAATCGGGTTCCGTCCCACCCTCTGCTGAAAGCCCTAACCAAAAGTCACCAACGACCTAGCAACTGCCAAAGCCTCACGCCACTACTTGTGCTTTTCCTAGACCTTTCCTTTGCCTTTGACACTGTCGACCATTCCCTCCTGTACACATCCTCTCCTCCCTGGGCATCACGAACTTGGCTCTTTCCTGGATCCCCTCGTACCTCACTGATCGGACGTACATCAGCTCTCATTCTCGCTCCACCTCCTCCTCTCGCCCTCTCTCTCCCGGTGTCCCCAAGGGTCAGGTCCTGGGCCCACTACTCTTCTCTCTTTACAATCTTGGCCTCGGTCAGCTCATAGCTTCACACGGCTTTCAATACCACCTGTATGCTGATGACACCCAACTCTACATCTCCGGCCCAGATGTCGCCTCTCTTCTCTCCCGGATCCCTGACTGCCTGTCCTCCATTTCCTCCTTCTTCTCCTCCCATCTCCTAAAACTAAACGTGGAGAAAACTGAATTCATTATCTTCCCCCCGTCCACTCCATCTCTCCACCGATCTCTCTATCACTGTTAATGGCTACACTCTCTCCCCAGACCACAGGTCCGCTGCCTTGGGATAATCTTAGACTCCAATCTGTCCTTCAAACCGCACATCCAAACCCTCACCTCTGCTTGTCACCACACCTAAAAAATATTTCCCGAATCCCCTCATTTCTTAACTCTGAAAGCACAAAAATGCTTGTCCATGCACTCGTCATCTCCCGCCTACCCGTCTGATTCACCTCTCTCCTCGCTACTCCCCTGCCTCTCCCCTCTGCGTTCCCTTCACTGGCTACCCATTGCCCAGTGAATCCAGTTCAAGCTAGCAACTTCGACCTTACAAGGGTCTCCCTAACCTCTCCCCTTCACATCTCTCTGCCTTAATCTCTAAATCCCTCCCCACACACAAACTCCGCTCCTCACAGGACCTTCTCCTTGCTTCCTTTTATCACCTCCTCATAACGTCTCCAAGACTTCTTCGTGCTTCCCCCACACTTTGGAACTCACTGCGCCAAACAATCAGATTCTCCCCCTCTCTCACGGCTTCAAAAAGTAACCTGAAAACCTACCTCTTCAGGATTGCCTAAAACCAACATTAACCGGGTTGCACTGCTCCGCCCCACAAACATGTCTGCCCCTCACCTTCTGTCTCTTCACCCCTTCCCTGTAGATTGTAAGCCCTCGCGGGCAGGGACCTCTTTCCCTCTGTACCAGTTGTTAGTCACTTATTGCAGGGGCGTAGCTAGGGTCCCAATACATCCGGGGCCCGGGCCCTTTGGTTATGTTCACACGGCTTATTGCGGCGAGTATGGTACACACCGCAATACACTGTGTGTTTTGGAACCACGTGTTGCTCCCCCTGTGCATACAATTTGACATGTAATCCATAGGTCTCTAGGAGAGCTATGAATTACCGTAATTGCGGTGCGCATATCGGGCGTATTGAAGCGCAAATACGCGGAGAAATGCACCCCGCAATTTACGCAGTGTGAATATATATTCATTCATACACACTCAGACACACACACAGACACTCAGACACACACACACACAGACACACACACTCAGACACACACACACTGATACACAAACACACTCAGACACACAATCAGACACACACTCAGACACACAATCAGACACACACTCAGACACACACTCAGACACACACACTCAGACACACACACACTCAGACACACTCAGACACACACTCAGACACACACACTCAGACACACACACTCAGACACACACACACTCAGACACACACACACACACACTCAGACACACAATCAGACACACACACTCAGACACACACACACTCAGACACACACACACACTCAGACACAGACACACTCAGACACAGACACACACACTCAGACACACACTCAGACACACACACACTCAGACACACACACACACTCAGACACACACACACTCAGACACACACACACACACTCAGACACACACACACACTCAGATACACACACACACACTCAGCCACACACACACTCAGACACACACAAAACACACACACTCAGACACAACCCCACTCAGTCACACACACACACTCGACACACACACACTCAGAACACACTACACACTCAGACACACACACCCCTCAGACACCACACACACAGACACACACAGACCACAACACACTCACTCACACACACTCAGACACCCACACACACTCAGACTCCCCACACACTCAGACACACACACACACACCACCCCAGACACACACACTCAGACACACACACACTCCAGACACACACACACACACAATCACACACACTCAAACACACACACAATCAGACACACACACACACTCAGACACACATAAAGACACACACACACAAACACACACACACACTCAGACACAACACATCACACACCACTCAGACACACACATCAGACCACACACTCAGACCACACAACTCAGACACACACATCAGCACACACACACACAACTCCTCAGACCACACTCAGAAAAACACACACACACTCATACCACACACTCAGTACAGTTTACATTCATGAAGATATTGCTGTTTCCCTCCCATTAACACTCTGTAGTCCTGGTCTCTACAGGGAGGCTTCTCACTCAATAGAGACCCCCGGGATGTGTGTACCTGTGGGAGATGCTGCTGAAGCCATGAGGACAGGGCAGGACACTGCAGCTGCAGGAGATGCTCCGGAGATCACAGCAGGGGGCGGAGCCTCTCTCTGCCGGTGAGTGTGCTGTGCTCCGGATCTTCCTCTGGCAGTGTGAGCAGCCGGCGCCCCCCCTCCCTTTCCCCAGCCCGTCATCTCCTGCAGTCGCCTCCCTCCCTCCCTGCACCTAGCAACCATCCTGAGTGTGAGTGCGTCCAGAGCACGGACACAAAGCTCATAGAACGTCGGTGCTGCAGGCCCGCAGCCTGGAGCCCGGGGGATCTGAGACTCGGGGCACAGGCAGCTTTGTTCGGGGCTTGTGCCCCGAATAAACCTGCCTAGCGACGCCCCTGACTTATTGTCACTTTGTAATTGTTTGACCAATGTTATTTATGTACCCACCTGAAATGTACAGCGCCCTGGAATCAAGGGCGCTCCAAAATAAATGATAATAATAATAATAATAATAATAAATGGCCAACAGCTTCGTGAAGAGTTTCACATCTGTGTTCAGGAGAGAGATGAGTCGGTAGCTAGAGCAGTGCAATGGGTCCTTCCCCTCCTTCGGGATTACAGTAATGTATGCTTGGAGCGATTAGGGAGGGAAAGGAGAGGCAGGCGAAACCAAATTAAATGAATTCAACAGTGGGTTCAATAGCTCAGCGCATAACAGTTTGTAAAATTAAGTCATGTAGCCGTCAGGGCCTGGGCTTTTACCTGACAGGAGGACTTTAATCACGCTTTCCAACTTGTCGTGGGAGAAGGGGATCTCCAGTGCTAAGAGTTTTTCTGTGGCAATTTGCGAGAGAGCCGTTCGGGATAGATATTCGGCCAGGCTAAGGGATTTTGAGGAAGAAAAAGAAATCAACAGCGGGTTCAATGGCTCCGCGCATAATAGTTTGTAAAATTTAGTCATGTAGCCGTCAGGGCCTGGGCTTTTACCTGCCAGGTGGACTTTAATCGCACTTTCCAACTTGTCGTGGGAGAAGGGGATCTCCAGTGCTAAGAGTTTTTCTGTGGCAATTTGCGGGAGAGCCGTTCGGGATAGATATTCAGCCAGGCTAAGGGAGTTTGAGGAAGCAGGAGCTTTTAGGAGGTTGTAAAGATATGTTAAAATAAGTCCGGAAACCTTCAAGAATTTCCAAGGTAAGGTGGACCACTTTGCCAGATTTATTTTTAATTGATGGGATATAAAGTTAGGCCCTCTTGTCACGCAATGCCCTGGCCAGCATTCTACTGGGTTTGTTGCTCCATTCATAGAATGAGCTAGCAAAAATCTGTTGATATCTCTTGGTTTTCTGGTCCAGTAATCGGCGAAGATCACTACGCAATTGGAGCAATTACCTACAGTATATGTTGATTCCTTGCAAGCTTTTTTATGAGAGACTTCCAGAGTGTGAAGCCTGGCAAGCATATCTGTCAGTTTCGTCCCCGCCTCTCGCTTTATCCTGGCGCCATGTTTAATTAAAACGCCTCTCAGGATGCATTTCAGGGCTTTCTACTTAAGTTGCAGGGAGGTCGGGTCTAGCGAGTGATCTTCTGCAAACCGCTGGACAGATTTCTTCAGTTCCACTAGGCACAGGGCATCGTTAAGGAGGGACTCATTACATTTCCAAGAGAACGCCTTATGACTTGTGTTCAGGACTCGTATCATGCAGGGAACCTGTGCTTGGTCGGACAGTAGGATCGGGTCAATAGAGGTTGTCTTCACATTTGGGAGTAAGGAGTGGTGTAGATGTACGTAGTCAATACGACTGTACGTCTGATGGGGAGGGAATAAGAAAGTATAATCTTTCGTATCATGATGGATAAGCCCCCACACATCACATAATTGCATTTCATGTAAAAGCTTTTTGATTTTGTTTAGTTTGTTGAGCGGAACTGATGAACGGCCTGTGTATGTGTCAAGGGGAGGATGTAAAGCGACATTAAGGTCTCCACATAATATGAGGGAGCCTTGCGCAAAGACGTTCAACTCGTCCAATGCCTTTGCAAGAAAGGTCAGTTGAACTTGGTTGGGAGAATAATTGTTAGCAATGGTGAAGTTGTGGCCCTGTATGTTGCATCTCACGAAAACATATCGGGCTTCCCTGTCCTCCTTGACTTCCAAAATTTGGTGGGGTAATGATTTATGAAAAAGTACTGCCACCCCCTTCGTCTTTTCCTCAGCAGCACTACTATGGCACCAGGCAGGGAAGTATCGGCTCCTCCATTTCGGCATGTGATCGTTACAGAAGTGGGTTTTCTGTAAGCACAGTATGTGTGAACCAGACTTGTGTACCTAGTACAATATTTGAGACCTTTTTTCAGGCATGTTAAACCCTTTCACATTGAAGGAGGAGATCTTTATAGTCGTCATGGTGGTAGAGTCAAAGTAGACTCTTGGGAGGAGGTAGCAGCTTCCCTCATTCCAGCGCCAGAGAGTGACTGATCAGCACAACATATGTAAACCAACATGAACAGAGTAGAAACTAGCAGGAGATCTAGTAATGTCTACAAAGGCAAAAGGTCTAACAGTTGCAGCATGAACGCTGCTACGGACCAGCAGCAGATGCTGCTGTCCACTCCTATGTTGGGGCTAAGGTTGCCAATATTGGCAGTAGAAAAAGGACCGACAAAGAGAGCGGTAGAGCTAAGTAATCTCCGTGTAGAAACAAAGGTCATCAAAAAACCATCAAGCTGGCATATTATGAGAAGGTAAGCAAACATCAATAAAAAGGGGCAAACGCTAGATTAACCAGCACATTTCTGGGATGGAAAGGGGAGAGGAGCGGTAGGAGAGGAAAGAGAAGAAGAAAAAAAAAAGGGGTGGAAGAGGGAAGGGAGGATTGGGGGAACACCAGAAAAATTAGCTGTATACAATACCAAAGACAGCATGAAAATGGGACCATCACATTCACAGGAGCCTCGGGCCCTGGATCTCAACAGCACCAGATGTAGGAGTCGCAGAGAGGAGGGACAGTCAGTATAGTGTCATGTGGCTTCTACATTTCGACTCATGGCATGGAAACTGAAAGGCTGCTTCTGTGAGAGTCTCTGAGAGTGTCTTTACCCATCTCCTTACTGGGGAATCTTCAGAGTCTCTGTGGGAGGGCCATTGCAGTGGGGCCTAAGCATCCCGATGCAGGAAATTCCTCGTCACGAACCTAACGCGATGATGTTTGTGAGACGAACAGAGAGGTATCATTGGGAGGTCAAGTGCCTTTAGGAAGGCAGGGATCTGCAGGCGCTCGGAAGGACAAGATTTCATCTCCGCGGCGCACCTGGAGGGCGAATGGAAACCCCCATCTATATGGGATGTTGCAGGTCTGCAGAATTGATAGCAAAGGTTTAAGTGCCGATCTGAGTCTCAGGGTACGCCTAGACAGGTCAGGGAAAAGGGATATTTTTGTACCGTCATGGACCAGGTTAGGTGAGAGTCTCGCCTTTTTCATAATCGCCTCTTTGATCGAGAAATAATGTATGCGACAGATCACATCACGTGGTTTGTTTGCATCAATGCTGGGAGGTCTAAGAGCCCTGTGCGCCCTGTCAATTTCAATATGTTCCTCCTCTCTATTACCCAGCATCGAGTTAAAGAGTTTAGAAAGAGTCAGTGGTAGGTACTGGGATTTCACCGATTCAGGCAGTCCTCGGATTTGGATGTTGTTTCGTCTGTTTCTGTTTAAGTCATCCACGTGATGTAACAAATTCTGATGGAGGTACCTCTGGGTGTCAAGAGAGGCTCTTAGGTCTGCCAAGTTTTGGACTGAGCTTTTAAATTGTTTCAGCTCCTGTACTTGGGTTTGAATCTGTGTGATATATGCTTTGACCAAATGAAGGTCCTTGCGCCAGACGGTTTTCAGCTCTTGCGCCATAATGGCCAGGTCACTTTTAACTGGTAGGAGAGTGAGTAGGGCTTGTAGCTCAGGGTGCTCTTGAAGGGTGTGCATAGCCTCTGCAGTCGAGATAGGTGCTGACAGACAGGGTGCCTGGGTTCTGTTTCCAGTGGTGCAGCTATAGGTGCCGACCCCAGTGTGGCCCATATTGGCTGTGAAAGTTGCCCAGGGAGAGTTGGGGCCGAAGTGCCTAGAGAGTGTGGCAGAATGGGGCTCAACCTTGGATCCTCCAAAGGGTCAGGGACTGAGGATATCGAGGACGAGGACGGGGACGGGGACGGGGGGGAGTATGGCCCCATGTCCATGAGGACTTGCTGCCGTTTGTGGCCTCCACATGTCTAGGATTGAGCTGCTGACTTCTCAGGCTGTGCTGCATGCCCCCCTGATGGTGGTGGGGTAACAGTCCCAGCCGATCGCGTTCAGGGGTGCTGGTGGTACTCACTGTGGCTGTGAGGGGTGAAGCTCCTTGCAGCGGAGCGTCCTCCACCCTGCTCTCGCCATGCTGCATTGAGGAGAAGGCGCCCACAGCTGCTGCGTCTCTCTGTGAAGAGACCGCGCTCTCCTGCTGCCTCTGCGGCCCGGTCACGTGGATCGTCAGTGGCGCGAAAGTTCACGGGCTGTCCTCCTGCTACGGTCCCGCTCTGAGCCGCCTTCCCCCGCACGCCGTCTCAGTCCTCGGGCCGCGTCCTCACATGGCGAGGGGGCTTCTGCGGGCGGAGGGTCCTGGCTCTTCTCTGCATGCCGCGGTCAAAGATGGCGGCCGCTCCAGTGAGTGCTCCTTTGATCCCACCTGCAGGTCAGCCAGCGGAGCAAAATAGTTAGATATTGGGACACCGTCGTCCAGGTGGTCCACAGGAGCTGTAGCCTTCTTTTTGGTGCGTCTGGGTCTCATATTGCGCTGAGTTTGCCCCTCTATGCAGAAAGCCCAGGACCGAGCTAACTCACACACATCCTCTCACTAGCATGACAAGCCACGCACCCCCTCCCTGTTCTTTTTAACTATTGCTACACCCCCTCCCTCCACTCCAACCCCTGATTTATTACTCATTCCCAGCTCTCTATCTTCACTATCTTCATGTTATCTTTGTAGTTCCCTCCCCCCCGGTCCCTAGTTTAAATATTCCTCCAACTTCCTGGCCATTTTGTCCCCCAATACAGCTACACCCTCCCCATTTAGGTGCAGCCCGTCCCTAGCATAGAGTATGTAGCCAAGACAGAAGTCAGCCCAGTTCTTCAAAAACCCAAATCCCTCTTATACCACCTACAGGGCAATCACATTGCCATAACCTACACACTATCACACAGTATACATCCCGCATACACCATTCCCACACCGCACACATCCTGCATATACCATTTCCTACACTGCACACATTCGCATACACCATTCCCACACCGCACACTTCCCGCATACACCATTCCCACACCACACACTTCCCGCATACACCATTCCCACACCATATACATCCCGCATACACCATTCCCACACCACACACTTCCCGCATACACCATTCCCACACCATATACATCCCGCATACACCATTCCCACACCGCACACTTCCCGCATACACCATTCCCACACCGCACACATCCCGCATACACCATTCCCACACCATATACATCCCTATATATCACTTACACACTGAACACATAAAACACAATGATGCCAGAAATACATTAAACACGTGACACACACACATGAAGAAATGCATATTTCACACATACATTGGCATTATACACTCACATCACATCACATTTAACTTGGTTCCCCATATTTAAACTCTGTCTACCTTGTGCTAAGCTCCACCCATTCACATTAGCTATGCTGCGCCGATCCAATGACCGGGCATGGTGGTGGGGAGCCCTGTGAAGGCTCCCGTCACTTACTCTGGCCGGTTTGCCCCACTTCCGTCCGCAGACAGGAAGTGGGGAAACCGCCATCTTTGTACACCGTAATGCATTGTCTATGCAATGCATTAGGTTGTATTAACAATCGCGCCACCTAGTGGTCAAGTACCATAGGTGGCCTCAATGTTACAGTAAAAAAAAAAAAAAAATAATAAAGTTTTAAAGTACAAAAAAAAAGTATTAAAAGTTCAAATCACCCCCCTTTCCCCATTTTACAAAAAAAATCATTAAAATAATAAAAAAGTTACACATATTTGGTATCGCCGCTTCCGAAAAAGTCCGATCTATAAAAATATAACATCATTTATCCCGTACGCTGAACAACGTAGAAGAAAAAAAATTCCAAACGCCAAAATTGCGTTTTTTGGTCATTTTATGTCACTCAAAAATGGAATAAAAATGATCAAAAAAGTCGGATGCATTCCAAACTGCTAGCGATAAAAAGTACACTTCACCCGCAAAAAAATGCCCCCTCACTGACGTCCGTAGGTGTTAGTACAAAAAAGTTATTGGTCGCACAAAATGGTGCCATGGCGCAAAATGTTTGGAATTTTTTTACGGTACCAAACCATAACGGAAACCCTACATGTTTGGTATTGCCGGATGCGTAATAACCAGTAGAATACAGATAACACATTATATTTACCGAAGATTGAACGCCGTAAAAGCAAAACCCTCGCAAACATGGCGAAAATAATTTTTTTTTCACAATTTGTCCAACTTGGAATTTTTTTGCGGTTTCCCAGTATATTCTATAGTATAGTGAATAACATCACTAGAAAGTACATCTTGTACCGCAAAATAAAAGCCCTCATGTGTCTATGTAGGTGAAAAAATAAAAAAGTTATGGCTTTCAGAAGGCGAGGAGGGAAAAACGAACGTGTCACCAAAAAAAAACGCCTGGTCCTTAAGGGGTTAATAATTTTTACAATGTCTCTAAACTGTAAACTGTATGTGGTGGAAAATGTAACAGTTTCAGTAGTGTGATTAGACCTAGGAACATCTCGTAACAAGGTTTTCCTATCCATACTTTTGATCCTTCTTTGTGCTCTTTTAATTATTGTAGAGGAATAAGTCCGTTCCAGTAATCTAGTACTGGTCTCACACTCGGCTGTTTGATATTCCAAATCGTCAGTACAACATCTCCTCATTCGGACGAGTTCTCCATATGGGATGTTATCCACAACATGACGTGGGTGACAAGAATCTGCACGCAACAAAGAGTTGCGGGCAGTGGGTTTTCTGTACGGGGAAACTCAAACCCCCTCTCCCGGCTGGCCTGTCAGAGTCACCTCAAGGAAATGCATAGCATTACTGTGACTCTGATATGCAAATTTAAGACTCATGGTATTGTTGTTGATACACTCTACAAATTGGACCGCCTGCTGTGCCGTCCCCCCCACACCATCAGGAGATTGTCAATATATCTCCCATACCAGATGATGTGGGGGGAGAATAGGCTAGAGTCAGAGAAGAGGTATCTCTCCTCCCAGGCTGACAAGAAAATGCCGGCCAGGGAGGGAGAGAAATGTGTGCCCATAGAGGCACCTCTTCTCTGTAGGTAGAAAACACCATCAAACATGAAGTAGCTGTGCGATAACAAATATTCCACCACTTCCACAACAAATGCCTGCTTGACCCTAGAGAGATCACTATATTTACCCAGGTGATAGATAAGGCATGAAAGAGTGATGTCGTGCGGCATGCAGGGATACAATCCCACCATGTCGCATGACAACCAACTATAATGGGATTCCCAAGTTATCTGCTCAATACTGTTGATTAAATGCTTGGTGTCTCGAAGGTAACCGGGCAAGCCAATAACCAAGGGTTGTAAGATACGGTCCACCCATAGGCCTAAAAGTTTGTTTAAAGAGCCTATGCCTGCTACAATAGGGCGAAAAGGGGGAGGAAAAACCCCCTTGTGGACCTTTGGTAAAGAGTGGAAGATTGGCACTACGGGATTTTCAACATATAAATGCTCAGCTGAAGCATGAGAGAAAATAGCAAGAGAGACACCCCTCTGAAGTAAATCACGAAGTGTCTTTTTAAATTCATTGGTTGGATCCCTGTCTAAGGCTAGATAAGTATTGGAATCCCGTAGCATAGCTGCCTTTTCCCTATGATAAAGTGCCTTATCCAAGATTACTATTGAGCTTCCCTTATCAGCTGCACGAACAATAAGCTCTTGGTTGTTCTTAATCTGTGAGATAGCCCTTCGTTCATTGGAGGTAACATTACAGGATTTTCTTCTTGATCTTTATACGAGAATGTAATGATGTTAAATCCCTCTCAACCCTTTCCTGAAAATTAATCTAAACCAACCGTCGTGAATTGACTGGATAAAACCCATCATTCCTATATCTAAAATTAATGAGGTCATCATTAACAGATGTTGATTCTGACATTAGAGACCTGAGAGGCTATGTTACGCAATTCTACAAAGGGTAAAATAGGGGGCAAAATACCATTTTCCTTTTTATCGTTTTTGTCATAACTAGCATTAGCTAATTCTCTACTGTTATCCTGACTATCTATAGCTGAGAAATGATTTTTCAAAGTAACAGAACGTGCAGATCGATTCACATCAATAAATGTATTATATAGATCAAAATTATAAGATGGTGCAAAGGTCAGTCCTTTTGACAATATCCGAATTTGATCCCCTGTCAATATTTGTGCAGACAAATTAATCACTGGATTTATGTCCTCCGCTCGCAAAGTCCATGGAATCACTTGCAAATTTCTTTGTTTTGTGCCTCTTCCCCGCCCGTCTCGTGCGTTTTTTGAACTATCTTTCCTGAATCGTTGATTATAAGAACTGGTCAAATTTTGAGACAAATCTTGTGGCACAGGTTCTGGTGTATATTGCATATGGCTGGTTTCAGAGTTAGCAGAGTCAATTTCTGAGGAATCATCTGACACAGCTGAAGAGTTGTTACGTGAAGAATCCACCTCCGAGAAGCTGACTCGCCTGGACTGAGTTCTCATTCTGCGGTAATCATGTCCCCTTAATATAGGTCTTGGCAAATCTCTATTTTGCTCTCTCCTCCAGACGTAGACTTCATTTAACTCGTAATCTCGAGTGTCTCGCTGGAATTTTTGCTTCTTCATAGAGATAATATCACTTTCCAACTTAATGATGTTGTCTTGCATTTTATTTAGCAACATGGGGTAGCTGGTATCTTGCTTGAACTGTTCAACTTCTGTTTTAGCTAGCTGCACCTGTTCTTTTATTGTCTGCAAGGAGGTTTTTTTCATATTGTATGATCAATTCAATGAGCTTCCTAGAGCACTCTGATAAAATGTTATTCCATTGCTCTACAAAGGTATCAGAGAATATGGTGGTAGATGTTTTCTTAATACGAAGACCCCTTGGAATCATGTTTTTATCCAGTTAGGAATTTAATGTAGTGAGATCCCAATTTTTTTCTTTTTAAGGAAACCATTTATTTACAGCTACGGGGTACAGCAATGGAGGCAGCATGTGCCCCCTTGTATGCTAATTTGTTTTTGGGTTTCTGGGAAAGAGCTATCTTTTGCACAGATCCAGTACAGATGATAGAAAAGGTACAACTATGGATGAGGTACATTGATGATGTCCTGTTTATTTGGCAAAGGAGTGTGGAAGATTTAAATTCCTTCATGAACATACTTAATCAAAATGATATCAATGTGAAACTTACCTTTAAATATGGACGAGAGGCAAAGGATTTTTTTGGATGTTCTGTTGCAGGTGGATGATAGGGGATTTATTCAATCTGATCTCTTTAGAAACAAGGCTGCGACAAACTCCCTTCTTCATGCAAGTTCATTTCACAAAAACAACACCAAAGTAGAGAATACTAGAATAAAATATAGCTTTTAATAATACTCACTAAAAGACAATAAATACTACACTTACCTAACCCTACACTGACCTAAATACACACAGAAAAAACTATCGTAAAAACCCCTACCTACCAGACAAGAGGGAACCCGTCCCAACAAGGACGACCCCCACAGGAACCTTATCCTATATACACTATAGCCCTACTTAGCCCTACTCTATTTTCTTGGGCAAAGAAAAACAGGGCACAGATAGATAAGCTGCAATCCTGCAGTAAATCTACAGATATTAAATGTTTATACGTATCCAATAATATTCAGATGTAACTTACTCATCAATAGTCATATGTACCCTTCAAATACACACACCAACGCGTTTCCTCCAATGATATCTGGATTCATCAGGGCCAGATCACACGGAGGGTTACATTTTACCAAGGATAAAACCCCTTCAGGTAAGAAATATAAACCCATCATAGGAACTTTTTTTTTAATGAAACATGCAAAACAGCAGCATTCTCAAAACATTATACATCACCCCTGTATGAGGGTTTTTAAAAAGGGGCCCTTTGGGGCCATGGTAACTCCCTTGGTTTGGGAAAACCCTTCCTACCGGCCTTCCCACCACGGAGTTGACCATGGGAAAGCCCCTTGGGGACCATCATACAGGGGGGTGATTTTATGTTTTATGTTTTTCCAATAAATTTATATATTTTTTTTTCCATTTATGGCTTAGTTTTTTTGGGGTTTTTTTTAAATAAAATGCAAAACAACACAATAAGTTAGAAAGTGATATTTCTCCTGAAGAAGCAAAAATTCCAGCGAAGGGGACCGGAAATTTGATTAAATGAAGTCAAAATCTGGAAGAGAGCAAAAAAGAATTTTCCAAGTATTTAAAAGATTCCAAGGGTCTTCGTATTAAGAAAAAAACTACCCCATATTCTCTGATACCTTTGTAGACAATGGAAAAAACATTTTATCAAATGCTTAGGAAGCTCATTGAATTGTCTACATATGAAAAATAAAAAGGGAAAAGGGGCAGAAGCTAAACCCGAAGTTAACAGTACAAGCAAGATCCCTACCCTGTTGCTAAATTAAAAAGAAGCAACACTTAAGTTTGGGAAAGTGATATTTTCTCTATAAAACAAAAATTTTTAGCAGACACCGAGTTATGAGTTAAATGAAGCTACGCGGGGGGGAGAGGCAAAATAGAATTTGCCAAACCTAATTAAGGGGAAATGATTTTCCGCAGAAAAACATCCGGGGAGTCAGCTTCCGGGGGGTGGATTTTTCACTAACCTCTTCAGCTGTGTCAGATGACCTCAGGAAATTGACATCATGGAACTCTTGAAACCCAGCACATTATCAATATACACACCAGCCTGTAAGATTTGGGTTTAAATTGTGCCATGGTTCTTATAATCAACGATTCAGGAAAGGTGGTTCAAAAAACGAACGAGGCGGGCAGGGAAGAGGCACAAAACAAAGAAATTTGCAAGCGATTCCATGGACTTTGCGACAAGATTGGAGGACTTAAATCCAGTGATTAATTTGCACAAATATTGACAGAGGATCAAATTCGGATATTGTCAAAAGGACTGAACTTTGCACCATCTTATAATTTTGATCTATATAATACATTTATTGATGTGAATCGATTTGCACGTTCTGTTACTTTGAAAAATAATTTCTCAGCTATAGATAGTCAGAATAACAGTAGAGAATTAGCTAATGCTAGTTATGACAAAAACGATAAAAAGGAAAATGGTATTTTGCCCCCTATTTTACCCTTTGTAGAATTGCGTAACATAGCCTCTCTCAGGTCTCTAATGTCAGAATCAATATCTGTTAATGATGACCTCATTAATTTTAGATATAGGAATGATGGGTTTTATCCAGTCAATTCACGACCGGTTGGTTTAGATATTTTTCAGGAAAGGGTTGAGAGGGATTTAACATCATTACATTCTCGTATAAATGACAGAAGAAAATCCTGTAATGTTACCTCCAATGAACGAAGGGCTATCTCACAGATTAAGAACAACCAAGAGCTTATTGTTCATGCAGCTGATAAGGGAGGCTCAAAAGTAATATTGGATAAGGCACTTTATCATAGGGAAAATGCAGCTATGCTACGGGATTCCAATACTTATCTAGCCTTAGACAGGGATCCAACCAATGAATTTAAAAAGACACTTCGTGATTTACTTCAGAGGGGTGTCTCTCTTGCTATTTTCTCTCATGCTTCAGCTGAGCATTTATATGTTGAAAATCCCGTAGTGCCAATCTTCCACTCTTTACCAAAGGTCCACAAGGGGGTTTTTCCTCCCCCTTTTCACCCTATTGTAGCAGGCATAGGCTCTTTAAACAAACTTTTAGGCCTATGGGTGGACCGTATCTTACAACCCTTGGTTATTGGCTTGCCCAGTTACCTTCGAGACACCAAGCATTTAATCAACAGTATTGAGCAGGTAACTTGGGAATCCCATTATAGTTGGTTGGATTGTATCCCTGCATGCCGCACGACATCACTCTTTCATGCCTTATGTATCACCTGGGTAAATATAGTGATCTCTCTAGGGTCAAGCAGGCATTTGTTGTGGAAGTGGTGGAATATTTGTTATCGCACAACTACTTCATGTTTGATGGCGTTTTCTACCTAAGAGAAGAGGTGCCTCTATGGGCACACATTTCTCTCCCTCCCTGGCCGGCATTTTCATGTCACTCGGGAGGAGAGATACCTCTTCTCTGACTCTAGCCTATTCTCCCCGGCACAGCAGGCGGTCCAATTTGTAGAGTGTATCAACAACAATACCATGAGTCTTAAATTTGCATATCAGAGTCACAGTAATGCTATGCATTTCCTTGACATGACTCTGACAGGCCAGCAGGGAGAGGGGGTTAGATCTTACCCGTACAGAAAACCCACTGCTCGCAACTCTTTTTTGCGTGCAGATTCTTGTCACCCACGTCATGTTGTGGATAACATCTCATATGGAGAACTCATCCGAATGAGGTGATGTTGTACTGATGATTCGGAATATCAAACAGCCGAGTGTGAGACCAGTACTAGATTATTGGAACAGACTTATTCCTCTACAATAATTAAAAGAGCACAAAGAAGGATCAAAAGTATGGATTGGAAAACCTTGTTACAAGATGTTTCTAGGTCTAATCACTGTCATGACGGTCGGTAGTGGATCTGCTGGACCAGCGCAAGCGATGGCGTAAGCCACACCAGGGAGCGGAGTCTAAGTAGAACCTGGTATTTACCAGAGCCCGCCGCAAAGCGGGATGGACTTGCTGCGGCGGGAAACTACCAGGTCGCTTCCACTGGCGAGACTTGCTTGCGGTGGAGTCCAAGGAGTATCGAGGTACAGAATAGTCAGATGAGGCGTAGTCGGGGACAGGCAATAGGTCAGGGCAGGCGGAAAAGGTTCGTAGTCGAGAGGCGTAGGCAAAAAGATATGGTACACGGACAGGACGGAGGCACTCAGAACGCTTTCTCAATAGGCTAGAAGGCACTAAAGATCCGGCGGGGGCGTTCCGGAGGTGTAACCCTTAAATAGGGTCAGCGATTGGCAACAACCAATAATGGGCGCACTGGCCCTTTAAATGTGAGGAGCGGGAACGCGCGCCGCAGCCGGCAGGGACACCGCAAGAAATCAGGAGCACGGACTGGTAAGTCCGCCTGCCCAGGGGAACGAGTATGCCCGTGGCCCGGCACCCGGACCACGGCGCCGTTCGTCCCCGCAGCGGGAGAGGGGGCAGAAGTCCCGGTGAGCCCGTAGCCCGGCCGGGGGGGTGCGGGACCACCGGTGACAGTACCCCCCCTTCGGCCTCCCCATCCTCCTAGAACGGAGAAACCTTACCAACAGGCCACGGTCCAAGATGTTCTCCTCCGGCTCCCAAGATCTCTCCTCAGGCCCGAATCCCTCCCAATCGACCAGAAAATTACGTTTCCTTCTGATGGATTTCATAGCCAGGATGTCCTTCACCGCAAAGACATTTGAGGTTACTGCTTCAGGAGAGGGGGGGGGGTAATCCTCCGGGAGAAGCGGTTTAGCTTGACGGGCTTCAGTAGGGAGACATGAAAAGAATTGGGGATCCGCTTGAAGGGTGGGAGCCGGAGTGTAGAGGCCACTGGAGTAATACGGCTCAATACCTCAAACGGCCCCAAGAACCGTGGACCCAGCTTATAACTCAGTATCTTGAGCCGAACGAATTTGGCAGAGAGCACACCTTGTCACCAGGAGCAAAAGTCGGGGGAGGTCTCCTCTTCTTGTCCGCCTGGGTTTTCATGCAGACCGCTGCCTGCTGTAGCGACTGACGAGTCTGCTCCCAAATAGCAGACATATCTCGGACCTTATCATCCACCACAGGAACTTCGGAAGAAGAGGCCACAGGGAGAGGTGGGCGGGGGTGCTGCCCATAGACCACGTAGAAGGGAGAAGCCCTAGAGGATTCCGAGTCCAAAGAATTGTAGGAGAACTCCGCCCACGGCAACAGATTGGACCAATCATCCTGGTGAGCCGAGACAAAATGCCGCAGGTAGGCACCCAAAACCTGATTGACTCGCTCTACCTGGCCGTTGGATTGAGGAGGGGTATGCCGAGGAAAAGTCCAGTTTAAACCCTGCAACCGGGAAACCCAGAGGGAAAACGCCAAAATCTAGATACAAATTGGACTCCTCGATCAGAGACGATGTGCTGTGGCAGACTGTGAAGGTGAAAAATATGCGTGAAGAAGAGCGTAGCGAGACAAGGGGCAGACGGCAACCCAGGCATCGGGATAAAGTGGGACATCTTTGAAAACCGATCCGTCACGACCCAGATCATGGTGTTGCCCGAGGAGGGAGGGAGTTCAGTTATAAACTCCAGCGCCACATGTGTCCACGGCGTACAGGGTGTTGGCAATGGTTGTAGCAGACCGGCAGAACAGAGGCGGGGGGCCTTATTCCGGGCGCACGTAGTACAGGCCTTCACAAACTCCCTAGTATCTTTGGCCAGAACCGGCCACCAGTAGAACCGAGAGATAAACTGGTAGGACCTCCTGGCCCCCCCGGGATGCCCGCCAAAAAGAACTATGTCCCCATTTTAGGATTCTCCCTGCGAAGCGACGGCCGCACAAAGTCTTGCCTGGAGGATCCTGCGGAGACGAGCAGCCTGGGTGAACCAGGCTTCCGGTGGGATAAAATATTTGAGGCAGTGATTTTCTCGATGATGTCAGAAGAAAGGGAAAGAGCTTTAGCCCTTACATTTTTCCCTCTGCGGGGCGGAAGTGGTACGAAAGTTAAATCGGGAGAAGTAGAGGGGGACCCAACGAGCTTGCCGAGGATTAAGCCGCTGGGCTGATTGAAGGTACAGAAGATTCTTATGGTCCGTGTATACATCAAAGGGATGACGGGCCCCTTCCAGGAGATGGCGCCATTCCTCCAGAGCCATCTTGATGGCAAGCAACTCCCGATCCCCGGGATGGATAGTTTTTCTCCACCGGGGAGAAATGTCTTTGAGAAGAACCCACAAGTGAGTTGTCTTCCCCGTGGGCCCCTTCTGAGTAAGGACTGCACCTTCTCCCCAGAGGACGGCCACTTCCAACGAGAAGGGTTTTTCCGGGTTGGCGAGACAAGATTGGTGCAGAGGCGAAGGCGGCCTTTAGCTCGGAGAATGCCTTCTTGGCCGCTGACGGCCAACATCTGGGATTAGCCCCTTTTTCTTCCTGTAGCGCCCCGATCAGGCCCCTAGTGTGGGAAAAAATGGGAATAAACTGGCGGTAATAGTTGGCAAATCCCAAGAACCGTTGTATGGCCCGGAGGCCTATGGGGCATGGCCACTGGAGGATTGCTGATAGTTTAGTTGGATCCATTTGAAGACCTCGGTCAGAAACAATGTAGCAAAGGAAGGGCAGGCTGGACTGGTGAAAAAGATATTTCTCCAAGTTAGCGTATAGGAAGTTACTGCGTAGACATTGCAGAACCTGGCGAACTTTTAGACGATTTGTCTTTATGTCCAGATAATATATCAGGATGTCGTCAAGATATACGATGACACAGGAGTATAGTAGATCCCTGGAGATATCGTTGACGAACCGCAGGAGCATTACATAACCCAAAGGGCATCACCGGGTATTCAAAGTGTCCGTCTCGAGTGGTGAATGCCGTTTTCCACTCATCACCCTCACGAATCCTGATGAGATTGTATGCTCCCCGAAGATCCAACTTAGTGAAGACCTTGGCCCCATGAAGACGGTCGAAAAGTTCCAATATTAACGGTAAAGGATACCGGTTCTTCACAGTAATTTTGTTTAGACCCCCCGGGAAATCGATGCAAAGGTGGGAGAGATCCATCCTTCTTTTGAACGAAGAAGAAACGAGCTCCGGCGGGAGAGGAGGGCTTCCGGATAAAGCCCTTCTGCAAGTTCTATTGTATGTAATCTGTCATGGCCTTGGTCTCCGGCACGGACAGCGGGTACACCCTCCCAGGAGAGGGCCCCAGGCTGGAGGTCGATGGGGCAGTATAAAGGGCGATGAGGCGGAAGCGTTGGGCCTTTTTTTTTTTCCCGAGAAGACATTGAAAAGTCTGGTATTTGACGGGCAGGGCCTGGCAGCGGTCTGAGGGGGTGCTTGAGGACAACAGGGCCCCAGGGAGGAGCCAGCAGACAGGTTTTGACAGTGGGGAACCCCAGCGCCTCCGGCCTTTTTCCCCCCCATTTGAGGGGGGGAGCATGGTGTTGCCCCAAAGGGAAGCCCCAACGGGATGCTGGGAACCGGGCATACGAAAACGGACCCTCTTTTTGTCAGGATCCCTACGCAAAGAGACACCGGCTTTGCCCCTGTACTAATGGGGTCCGAGAAGCTCCCCCTGATGAAGATTACCAACGGTTCCCCAAAGCGGTCTACCAAATTGGTACCGAAAAACCAGGGCAGCGTGGATGAAACCCCCGGCCGAACCGAATCCGGGAATGCCTCGACTTGAACCGAGTCCAAATTTCATTTGCGACTCCCACTGGATGGAAAGAGGGGAGAGGAAAAACTCACACCTAGGGAGCCCTCCACGGGGCCTAGGTGCGGCGTTTCCTGATGCGGGGACGGGGGGAAACCCAAAAAATATGGTCAGGGCTGGCACAGTACAGGCTTACCCCTCTTGCCCGACTACAACCCCGCTCTGATATAGACCGTCTATTGAAAAAGGTTCCTCCCCAAGGTAGAGGAGGCGGCAGCGGGGTCCGGGAACACCGGAGCAGACGGGCTAAGGGCGGGGCCGCGCAGGTTCGCTTTCCAGACGAAGCTCCTTTGCCCCCGGGCGAAGCATGTCTATGGGGGTGGCCGTTTTTTTCAAGTCACTCAGAGAGAAGGTAAATCCCTTTTGCCGCTAGAGAAACCTTGCCCCTTCTGATAGGCCCTTCTTAAAGGTGGTGCCAGGGGGGCGTCATTCCACATTTTCGACCCCAGGGTACGAAATTGGCTGCATAGTCCCCACGAGGAATCGCCCGGGCAAGTTCAGTAGCGATCTCTGCAGAAGATGCTCGTCCCGGCTCTTCAAAAACCGGGGAACCCCGTTTGGGAAGGCTTGCAGGCCGCGTCAGGGGTTGCTCCTGTCCAAAGGGGTACCCAACCCAAAGGGCCCTTTCCCCCGGCCAGTAGACGACCACAAATGCCACCTTGGCGTTCTGGGGGAATTGGGGTCGGCCATCAATTTGATGTGCAACACGGGGCGAGGAAGCCCCTGCACGTTAGGTCTCCCTCGAACTTTGGAAGCGGAGACAGAGCTTTGGGGCACACAGTTGCAGGTGGGTACAGACGGCGGGGTAGCCCCTGGTGGGGATGGGGCTGCTGTTGATTCGCCAATAGTTGCTGAAACAGGTGGCAGTGGTCTATCTTGAGCTCGTTGCGCGATTTGTAGCGACGCTGGAAAAAAACTGCGCAGTCGGCTTCACTTTAAGAGGCACCTTGGCAGGCCATGGGCCCGATCTTTTTTTTCACGACGGTCGGTGTGCACCCCTGGACCCGGGAAGTGATGGGTAACCAACCCAAGGGAGCAGAGTCTAATAGAACCCGGGATTCCCCGAACCCGCTGCAAAGCGGGGTGGGCTTGCTGCGGCCAGAAAATACCAGGTCGCTTCCACGGCGAACTTGCTTGCGGTGGCGCCAAAATCGAGATACAGAAACGTAGGAACTAGTCGGGGAAAGGGAATAGGTCAGGGCAGGCGGCAAAGGGTTTGAATCGAGAGGCGTAGGCAAAAGGGACGGTACACCAACGGACGGGGGCACTCGAACGCTTTTTCAATCCACTTAAAAACTTTACATTTTCCACCACGTACATTTCAGTTTAGAACATTGGGAAAAATTATTAAAAATTAAAAATTATCTACCATTATTGTACACCAGTCCAGAACTACATAACCTTATACAGAATAATACACGATTTGTCTCTAAATGAGTACCTACTTTAGGTTCTCTTCTATCCCCAAGTTTCGTCTCTAATTCTATGCCGTCCCAAGGGAATTTGGGTCAGCTGTACAGGTTTTTAAAGGCGTGGAATACCTTTTACAGCCTGTAAGTTTTTTTCAAAAAAAAACATTTCAATCCTTTGTTACTAATAAGGGCCCCAAAATCAAGAGTTCATCAATTGCAACAGTAAATCAGTTGTTTACCTCATTGCCTGTAATTGCTGTAAACTTCAGTATGTGGGATGTACTACAGGGCCATTGAAGATCAGAATCAGAAGGCATCTTTCTGATGCCCTGGGAACTGATTACTTCAAATGCTTGAGTGTATCAAGGCACTTTCAAGAAATACACAGTGGCAACTTACTTTCATTTAGTTTTTGTGCAATAGAGAAAGTTACACGGGCACCGAGAGGTGGAGACCTACATCGTAAACTTCTAGCTAGAGAATCCATGTGGATATTCAAATTGGGCACTAGAATCCCTGCAGGCTTAAACATTCTACAAGACATAACTTTTCATTATTAGTCTGTCTTTTCTAGCCGTATATTTATATGTGAATTTATACTTGGCACTTTAATTTTTAATTTGCAGAAGGTGGCTTATTTAATTTGCAGAAGGTGGTTTATGTTGTCAGTAACCTTTTTCTTTTAAGAGGATGTTACGTCGACGGGGATGTGTTTTCTCCTCCCGATCATGTGATGTTCTTGGGCGTAACTATATATAGCACACACTAATTGCATTTGTTTAGGTGACCACGACTAAGGAATTATCTCCGAAACGCATCGGTCTTCAGTGGCTTATTATTGTGCCACGTATGCGTTAAACATGTAGTTATCCTCCATGTATTGCTTTTATATCTATTGGAAATAAAGAAATAGAATTTTAATGGAATCCTAATCCAGTGTCTCGGATGTAGCTGAGCTGATTTAAATATACCTTGTCTTCTTCCCTAGGGGCTCATTGCAGCGAAAATAGTTTCACAAACAACTGCAGTTGCTGCTTAGGAACAGGAAAGGAGGGGAATGGAGGCTGACACAAAAACAAGCCTAGTACTGATTGACTGAGGCTCAACCAATAAGTATAAGGCTTAGTTTTAGCACTGTTTAACGGGTTATCTCATAACCTGGAGAACAAGTACAGGGAGGCTGACAGTGACAGCACTTCAGTGCCTGATGCAGCAGCATCTTTTACCATCCACCAGTAGAGGGAGCTCAACAGTGTCAATGCCAGGGCCCTCCAGAGAATTCTTCAACTGTATGCGTGTCCTAAGGACAAGCCCCGGATCAAACTGCCTAGCAACAACTCTGTACCCAATGGTATTGTGGGTACTTCTATAGTTAATGTTTCACACTAATCCATGTTCCCCCTTAACTAGGGCCGGATAGGGAATAAAAAGCAGCACTGGCATAAAATCCTCACCAGCCCACATACCAAATTTTCCTTTGGTCATGCAGCTCTCTACCTTCTAAAAGAAACAACACTATAAACATAAGCAAGAAAGTAAATGTGGCACATAGAAACCCCTAACTACAGGATCAGGGACAGGTGTGCACTCGCTTTTACGATCAGTAAGCAGTGTACACTGCCACTGTAATTGCAACACAATACTGCTAAGAAATAACTGCATAGTGGTTAGACACCAGCTCAGATCGCTATAACATGACAATAAATAAAGCACTGATCCAACACAAAAGCAAAATAACCACTGACATCCAGTGACTCAAAGGTGAAATCTTCTCTGATGGGAGTTACTATTTTTCCTCATCCTTCTCCATCTGGCCCAGTCCACCATGAGAACTTCTCCTAGCTATTACTCATCCTTGCAGAATTTCCTCACTTTTCCAGCACCTCTTTAACTATTCACAACTCTGTATAAACTCCACATCCATAGCACCCCAAATAGTAATAATCACCCCCCAACAGTAAAAATACCCCGAAGGCTAGTTTTAGTCTTGTTTTTTTAACCCCATACAGTAGGTAGGCACCCCCCCCAAAATAGGCAGACAGGTAGATAGACCCCAGTGCCATGTTTTTCATAGGCAGGCAGCCGCCCGGGTTGGCATTAACCAAGGGTGAGGGGGGGGGGGGAGCGGCGCTCGCCCAACGTGGAAAACCGGGCAGGCAAACGGCATTTTACTCTACACAGCTGTTTTAAAGCTGCTATATAGAGTTAGCAGCTGCACGCTAACTGAGCAGTTGCTTCGCCAGGGAGATAGTAAGAACAGTTCGTTAACATCCTTTTCTTCAATGAGCCCTGTATATACAGTGGGTACGGAAAGTTTTCAGACCTCTTTAAATTTGCTCATTAATGTACACTCTGCACCCTATCTTGAAAGAAAAAAAACAGAAAAGTAGATATTTTTTGCAAATTTATTAAACAAGAAAAACTGAAATATCACATGGCCATAAGTATACATACCCTTTGCTTAGTATTGAGTAGAAGCACCCTTTTGAGCTAGTACAGCCATGAGTCTTCTTGGGAATGATGCAACAAGTTTTTCACACCTGGATTTGTGGATCCACTGCCATTCTTCCTTGCAGATCCTCTCCAGTTCCCTCAGTTTGGATGGTAAATGTTAGTGGACAGCCATTTTCAAGTTTCTCCAGAGATGTTCAATTAGGTTTAGGTCAAGGCTTTGGCTGAGCCAGTGAAGAATGGGTACAAAGTTGTTCGGAAGCCACTGCTTTGTTATTTCAGCTGTGTTCTTAGGGTCATTGTCTTGTTGGAAGAAGAACCTTCGGCCCAGTCTGAGGTCCAGAGCACTCTGGAAGAGGTTTTCATCCAGGATATCGGTACTTAGCCGCATTCATCTTTCCTTCAGTTGCAACCAGTTGTCCTGTGCCTCTAGTTGAAAAACACCCCAATAGCATGATGCTGCCACCACCATGTTTCACTGTTGGGATTGTATTGGGCAGGTTATGAGCAGTTTCTGGTTTTCTCCACACATACCACTTAGAATTAACACCAAAAAGTTAAATTTTCGTCTCATCAGACCAGAGAATCTCATTTCTCATAGTCTTGGAGTCCTTCATGTGTTTTTTTGCAAACTGTACGCGGACTTTCATATGTCTTGCACTGAGGAGAGGCTTCCGTCAGCACACTCTGCCATAAAGCCCCGACTGGTGGAGGGCTGCAGTGATAGTTGGCTTTGACAGGTATGTGCCTATCCTAATCAAGTCCAATCAGTTTAATTAAACACAGCTGGACTCCAATGAAGGAGTAGAACCATCTCAAGGAGGATCAGAAGGAAATGGACAGCATGTGAGTTAAATATGAGTGTCACAGCAAAGGGTCTGAATACTTATGACTAGAGATGGGCGAATTTCTCAAAAATTATTAGATTCGAATTTTCCGACAAAATTCGTTTCGGTCCGAATTACTTCGGGACGAATCGCATTAAAAAACAGCTATTTCCAGGCTGCACAGAGCCTGTAGGGTGCTGTAGAACGTTGTGCCATGCTTAAATATGCAGAGGGAGCTTGGTTTGGTCTTCATACAATGTTGTGTTTTAGTATGACACGCATATGACTGCCGCCGCTCTTAGAATCGCTTCACTATAAAATTCCCTGGGCACTTAAGAGGGCAAAACTGACCAAAAAAAACTCAAGCGGGAATGTAGCCTGATACAGTCATGGCAGCGACAGCAGGAAAAAAACAAGCTGAGGGCTACGATCCTACCATAGCGTCAAAGAACACAGTAATAGGTTACCGAAGCCACCACAGATCGCAGCACAGTAAGGGGACGTCACAGCAGGAGTCACCCTGCAAGCCCACAGCATCCGGTGTCATCTACCGGCCATGTGTTGACCACACACTAGGTCATACACTTTCTCCCAGATGACTTCTGACAACCCCAGCCAAAAGTCGGTGGGTTTGTCACACACAACCCCTTGTTGGCATGGCCCGGGAGCAGGTGAGGGACTCTCACCTGTCCTCAACCCACCTCTGTCCCGTTCGCTTCCCAGAGCCAGAGAACTACTATGTGCTGTGGCCTCTGCACCACTATACAGTGAGGACCAACTATTTGAGGACAGTGGGCAGCAAAGCGGTGGGGAAGACATCCGCTGCTTCTTGCAGAAGCAGTCAAATAGTGATGAGGGGGGGGTTATGTTGCGAGCGGTCAGGCTTTGTACGGCGACACCGTTGAGGAGGACGGCCGGGTGACAGGCAAAACTAATCGATGTAGCGTTTCGCACATGGAGCAGCGGAGAAGCAGGCGAGGCTGGGACAAATTATTCTGGTGCCCTAGTTAAACAAGGCATAAAGTGCCCCCCCAAACGGAAAATTCAGTCCACTCCATGCCTCTTTGTGCCCCCTTTTCTCCCTGGGATGAAGTGGCGCCCTACGCGGTCGCCTACTCTCGACTACCCATTGTCCCGGCCCTGGAAGCATTCCGTTATCTCTACATTAAGTTTTAGGTAGACGGGAGGAGAAGAAGGAGGCTTTGGATGACAGAAAATCTGGGATCTTGGACAGTAGAGCGTTAATGTCTGGGCCGGAGGTGTAAAGTTCGGTGTCATCAGCATACTGGTGGTTTTGAAAGCCGTGTGAAGCTATCAGCTGACCCAGACCAACAGTGTACCAGGGTTCATCATTATCATAGGGAGAAGAGCAGCGGCTTGCGTGTCAGGCAGAGGCGCAGCCCGTAAGTCGGTAGTGTGGCCGGGAGCCAGCAGCCACGATTTAGACCACCCACTTTGCAGGTCCCAGAAAGTAGCGGCACAGGGGCTCACCGGGTCAGCGGCGGTAATAGTCAGTCAGTGCAGCGCTTTGGTGGTAAAATCACCTACTCGGCGGTGTGCCAGTTTTTGACAAGACACCAGAGGAGGGTTGAACATAACTATATGTAGAATCTGTGGGCAGAATGTAAAGCGTGACCAGGGACCTGACGTTGGCACCACGGCCCTGCATCAACATCATGCAGTGTCACCATACGTGTTTCAGATGTGGTGGTCCATCCTGTCCCAACAGCTGTATCACCCAGTGGCACGCCTCCCATTTCAGGCAGTCAAGGCTTCACCACCTCTGCCGAAGACAACTCCCTGTCTATTACATCATCTACCAGTCCAGATACTCCTGCTCCTCGGCACTCATGGTGCCAGCAGTCGTTCACCAAGACCATTGCCCAGAGACTGCAGTATGCGTCTAGCCATCCCGTAAGTTGGTGGTACTGCAGTTACTATGTCACGTCAAGGGAGGTGCAGTGAGCCCTAACTGGTACCCAGCCCACTGTCCCTGCCTACTTGACGTGCTGTCCTAAGCGGCAGACGGCAACTGGGCGACAGTCCCTGTGCTACTAAAGTGCTGGGGCCGTGAGAAGCAAGAATGGTCAGACAGTCCGGGTAAATATCAAAAGGAACGCCAAAGCCACAAATCAGAACCAGAGGAATGAACATAAACCAGCCGAGGTCGAAAGCCAAACGGAAGCGAAAGCACAAATTGAGGAGACAAGCCAGGGTAAGGAGAACAAGCCGAGGTCAGGTACACAGATAAGCAAAACAACAACACAAAGCACAAGAAACAAGGTAGCCAGGAATATCATAGGCACAGCACACAGCCTTCAGGGAGTTTAAATGGGATTCCTGGATACCGCTCCTGCAGCTGATTGGCGCGGCCTCCGGGCCCCCCGGGTCCTGCCATTGTCTGGTCCCCTTCGCCACCCCTGTCAGGGGGACCGGCAAGTGCTGGAGCCCCGTCAACCTGACAGAGCTGACACCCCCCAAGTGTATCATTAAAGTGGAAAACTTGGCATTCACTTCAGCCATTGTAACGACACGGGTAGTGGCTCCTCTGGACCACCGCAAGCGGTGGTAGCAGCCACGCCACGGAGCGGGGTCTAAGTAGGTCCCGGTTTTTACCAGAGCCCGCCGCAAGGCAGGATGGCCTTTCTGCGGCGGGAGTCCTACCAGGTCGCTACACCTGGCACGACTAGTTTGAGGTGGCAGCCGAGGCAGAATCGTAAGACGAAACTCGTAGTCAAAAGGTCAGGCCAACAGGTCAGGGCAGGCGGTGGAGATTCAAGGTCAGGTAATGTAGCAGAAAGGTCGGGTTCACGGGCAGACAGGAACTGATGAACAGGGGGAAATTGATGAACAGGAATTAATATATTAACAGGGGGAAATTATTGAACAAGGGGAAATTGATGAACAGGAATAAATATATTAACAGGGGGAAATTATTGAACAAGAATAAATATATTAACAGGGGGAAATTATTGAACAGTGGGAAATTGATGAACAAGAAGAAATATATTAACAGGGGGAAATTATTGAACATATAAATTCCATTAACGATTTTTGATGTGTAATTTTAATGTCGGCCAGTGGCAGCACATGCGTGACACCTGCCGTTGGCTCAGGCCCTTTCATGTGGACATGCGTTATTTGGCAGTCGCCAGGACTACGGGATGAATAACGTCATTCCACTGCTTCATGTTGTCACGGACAGTGGTAGTGGATACACTGGGCCACCGCAAGCGATGCCCATAGCCACGCCAGGGAGCGGGATCTAAGTAGGTCCCGGTTTTCACCAGAGCCCACCGCAAAGCGGGATGGACTTGCTGCGGCAGGAGTATACCAGGTCACTACCACTGAAGTGACTTGCTTGCGGTGGCAGCAAAGGTATAGCGTGGACATAATCGTCAGGCAGGCTCGTAGTCAAAGGTCAGGCCAACAGGTCAGGGCAGGCGGCGGAGATTCAAGGTCAGATAACATAGCAGAAAGGTAGGGTACACGGGCAGACAGGAACTGATGAACAGGGGAAATTGAGGAACAGGAATAAATATATTAATTGGGGCAAATTTATGAACAAGGGGAAATTGGTGAACAGGAATAAATATATTAACAGGGGGAAATTATTGAACAGGGGGAAATTGATGAACAGGTAAACAGGGGGGGGCATCCCCTTTTTCCACCTTTAACAGGGAGGGTCCTCCCATTTTTCCACCTTTAACAGAGGGGGGGCCTCCCCTTTTACCACTTTAACAGGGGAGGGCCTCCCCTTTTTACCACCTTTAACAGGGGAGGGCCTCCCTTTTTCCAACCATTAACAGGGGAGGCCCTCCCTTTTTCCACCATTAACAGGGGAGGGCCTCCCCTTTTTCCACCTTTAACAGGGGAGGGCCTCCCCTTTTTCCACCTTTAACAGGGGAGGGCCTCCCCTTTTTCCACCTTTAACAGGGGAGGGCCTCCCCTTTTTCCACCATTAACAGGGGAGGGCCTCCCCTTTTTCCACCTGTAACAGGGGACGGCCTCCCCTTTTTCCACCATTAACAGGGGAGGGCCTCCCCTTTTTCCACAATTAACAGGGGAGGGCCTCCCCTTTTTCCACCTTTAACAGGGGAGGGCCTCCCCTTTTTCCACCTTTAACAGGGGAGGGCCTCCCTTTTTACACCTTTAACAGGGAAGGGCCTCCCCTTTTTCCACCTTTAACAGGGGAGGGCCTCCCCTTTTCCACCATTAATACGGGAGGACCTCCCCTTTTTCATACAAAGCCAGTTTTGCAGCTTTGTGTTTTGCTTCTTTTTTTTTTCTGTCCCATTCCAGTTTTGTACTGAATTCCATCAACTATGGCACAGAATGCAAAATAAGCACCTAAAACAATTCCTGTAGTTATGGTCTCCTTCAGTTCAAGTTCAAATATATTAATTGGGGGAAATTTATGAACAAGGGGAAATTGATGAACAGGAATAAATATATTAACAGGGGGAAATTATTGAACAGGGGGAAATTGATGAACAGGTAACAGGGGAGGGCCTCCCCTTTTTCCACCTTTAATAGGGGAGGGTCTCTCCTTTTTCCACCATTAACAGGGGAGGGCCTCCCCTTTTACCACCTTTAACAGGGGAGGGCCTCCCCTTTTTCCACCATTAACAGGGGAGGTCCTCCCCTTTTTCATACAAAGCCAGTTTTGCAGCTTTGTGTTTTGCTTCTTTTTTTTTTCTGTCCCATTCCAGTTTTGTACTGAATTCCATCAACAATGGCACAGAATGCAAAATAAGCACCTAAAACAATTCCTGTAGTTATGGTCTCCTTCAGTTCAAGTTCCATACGCTGCATTGAACAAACTGGTGTATTGCAGAAACTGTATTCAAACCACCACGTTTATACTTCATGAGTGTTTGATTGTCACTGCTGTCCTCCTCAATGGTCTTGGTATTCAGAGGCTTACTGCTCGCCAAAAAACCTCCCATGCCACTCTCCACATCAATACTGCAAGAAGCCCCATTTCTTCGCTGCCAAGAAGCTGCTGACTGCCCTCCTCAAAATGTTCAGACTCACTGTATAGTGGCGCTGAGCCCAGACCACATAGTAGATCTCTGGCTGAGGGAACCGGATGGGACAGTGGCGGGTTGAGGACAGGTGAGGGCCACTGACCGGCTTCCGGGCCATGCCAACTAAGGATTGTGTCTGACGTTCCCACCGACTCTTGGCTGGGGTTGTCAGATGTCATCTGGGAGGAAGTGGATGACCTAGTCAACCAATCAAGAACCATTGGGGTGCTGAACAACACACGGTCGCTAGATGACAGCGGTAGTTCTGGCCTCACCGAGTGACCCCTGCTGCGACATCCCCTTGCTGTGCTGTGACCTGTGCCTGCTCCAGTAATGTTTGTGCCACTGCCACTCGCATGTGAAGAGCCTGCCATCTCTCTGTCTGACATACTGTTTGTTCTAAAATGTACAGACTATTTGATGAAGATATCTGTATATGATAAATACACACCCTGTATTTGACTCCAAATGAACCCACTAACAAGCTTGAGTAACCCTTGGATATAAATTGCGCTCCACAAATGGGCAGGAAAAATTTACTTGTATGTGCCATTTAAAAACACGGTGTATTTTACTGAATATAAAAGCACAAACAGGCTTAATTAACCTTCGGATATGAATTATGCTACAGAATTTCTTCTTTGGCGGTGAAAAACATTTCTTTTACTGAATACAACTGCAGAAAAATACTTTGTTAACCCTTGGATGTAAATTGCGCAAAAGAAATGTGCTGCCAACAATTAACAGCTTTGTAGCGTGTTAAAATGGCGTGTATTTTATGGAACACACCAACAGAAAAACTTGTAATTAACCTTCGGTTATGAATTATGCTACAGGCAAAATTTCTTCTTTGGTGGTGAAAAAGAACATTTCTTTTAGTGACCACAGCAGCAGAACAACGCTTCATTAACCCTTGGATCTAAATTGCGCAAAATAAATGAGCAACCAAAAATTAAGTGGTATTTGGATTGTAAAAACGCTGTTTCTTTAACTGATACAACAGCAACAGGCTTAGATAACCCTTGGATATTCAATGTGCTCAAGAACTGAGAAGATAGCATTAAAATGTATATGCAGCTGAATTGGACACACACTGGGCTTCAGTTCCAATACCCCACAAAATCAGAATTAGAATGCAAGAGAAGCAGTCTCTGAGACAAGCTGTGACACCCCCCAAAAATCGCTGTATAAAAGTGAGTTCTTTAGTATGAGATATTATACGCAGCAGCAGCGGCGGCGGCACCTTCCCTACACAGCACAGTGAGAGGAGTGTGAGATGCCAGAGTCGCGCCCGGACTTATATAGTGCGGTGACGTCACAGAATCCCGACGGTCTCTGATTGGCTTCATCTCTGCACGTGTCATGTAGGCTACGCCTACCCAGACCTCTTTGCCCCATGTAACGCCATGTGCTCGCAGCCATTTTATCAATCAAAAACACACTTCGTTCCCGCGGGTCACTCCAAACTTCGACTTCATTCAGAATCGAAGTTTTCCTGAAATTCTAAACGAATTCCACTTCGTTAGAATTCGCCCATCTCTACGTATGACCATGTGATATTTCAGTTTTTCTTGTTTAATAAATTTGCAAAAATATCCACATTTCAGTTTTTTTTCTTTCAAGATGGGGTGCAGAGTGTACATTAATGAGCAAAGAAATTCACTTTTTTGATCTTACCGAATGGCTGTAATGAAACAAAAAAGTGAAAAATTTAAAGAGGTCTGAAAACTTTCCGTACCCAATGTACTCATCAGCTTTGCAGGCGACGTGATGCAAGACTTTCAACACGCCCACTTGCCACTCTGAGTTTCCTAGGCCAGAATCTTAAGCTTCTAGCTCAGAAGATACAGGGAGAAGTGTCCTGGCGTAAGTGGCATGATGAAGTCATGCCGCTTACGCTAGACACTAGCTCACAGAACTAGCTGCTCAGTAGGGGAATAGGTGAGGTGAGTACCTTTTTATTTATTTTTTTAGCCTATACATCTAGCTATCTACCTTAATGGGGTTATATTTCCCTACAGGGGGGACTATATCTACCTTCAGAGGGGGCTATATCTACCTACAGGGAGGCTATATATACCTACAGAGAGGGCTATATCAACCTAAAGGAGGGCTATATCTACCTTCAGGGGGGCTATATTTATCTTCAGGGGGGCTATACCAACCTTCAGGGGGGCTATACCAACCTTCATGGGGCTATATTTACCTTCATAGGGGCTATATCTACCTTCAGGGAGGCTATATTTACCTACAGGCTGACCACAGGACATGTCTCCAAAAATCTAGGTCTTTGTTCCTGTGTGTATTTGCAGACATTAATCTAGCTTTTATATGTTTCTTTTGGAGTAATGGCTTTTTCCTGGCAAAGTGGTCTTTCAGCCCATATTGATACAGTACTCGTTTCACTGTGGATAATGACACAATCTTACCAGCTTCCGCCAGCATCTTCACAACGTCTTTTGCTTTTGTTCTTGGGTTGATATACACATGTTGGACCAAAGAACGTTCATCTCTGAGACACAGAACCTGTCTGCTTCCTGAACGGTATGATGGCTGGACATTCCCATCTTGTTTGTACTTGCAAATAATAGTTTGTACAGATGAACGATGCACCTTCAGGTATCTGGAAATTGCACAGCAAATGAATGGAAGATGATTGGCACCAGTCCAGTTTAAAGAAGGAAATTTATTGGAAAAATACAAAAAATGCCATAAACAAAATGTTCACAGGAGAGGTCAGAAGGGCACATAGGCTAATGCGTTTCGGGCTATGGTGCCCTTAGTCGTAGCTGAAGTTACAATGGTGGCCAGCCTCTTAAATAGTGAAAAAAAAACAATTACAGACCACATGAAAAAACTTGTAATAAGAGACACTCACCTAATTTGCTTAATGCGACCATGTAGATCCGCTTGAGATGCATGCGTGCTGACAAGAAGACACCGCCACTGCTGGAAACCGAAATCCGGAGGTTGGACTGAGCACTCCACATCGTGGAACACATAATGCGCTCCACCAAGTTCCACCCATCAGCATCACTGCAGAATGAAAGAGGTACGTGAGACTGAATATAGATACATATTCCGATAGAGTATCTGAATAAATATACAATTTCAACAATAAAATAATATACAATAAGCTCAATATGTATAAAATACTTAATGATAACTATAGACTCATATAAATCATATGATTGCAATAATGAAAACAAACTAAATTATATATAATATAAGCAATGATGGTGACCGATGATACAGTTTGAAAATAAAAACAAGACGTCTCAAGAAAGACTGAAATAGGAGCTAATATAAAACGCTAAAGATTACAAGATCTAATACTAAAGAGGACGCAAAAAAAAACATTTTTTTTTTTTATAAAGATCAAAACTGTTTTCATTACGACCAGAATTGCCAAAATGTCAGCAAGACTGTAATGATGTTAATAATGGAACATAGTCTCCTTGCGGTAATTGAGTCCGAGGGGCGTGATGGTATTTAATGTCAGCATCCAGTATGCTTCTCTATCATTAAGAAGATATTCACGGTCACCACCTCGTGGAGGTTGAAAAAACCCTTTCAATACCAATAACTTGCAACCCCCGGGTATTCGAATTATGACATTCTATGAAATGTTGGGCTACACTAGATTTATTGCGCCTGTTGACATTAGAGATATCACTAAAATGTTCCAAAAAGTGAACTTTTATTTTGCGTATGGTGCAGCAAACATAACAAAGATTACACAGCGAATAAAAAATGGCATACACCGCATGGTGTGAATTGCAATTAATATAATGAGGGATAGAAAATGATTTAGAATTGTCGCTCTTAGTAAATGATGCACTGAGAAGTGCAAAATTGCAGGTTTTACACTGGTAACTACCACATCTGTAAAATCCTTTATGTTTTAACCAGAAGCCTGTAGTTTTCATTAAAGATATTGAACTGGGTTCTAGAATGTTACCTATTGACTTCGATCTTCTAGGAACAATTCTATAACCGGTTTGAAGAACTTCGTCTAATATTTCGTCCTCCTTCAATATAGGAAGGTATTTGAGAACGATGTTCTTAACTTGAGTAAAATGATGACTATAGTTTAATACGAGAACCGGTTTGCTATCAGATTTATCATTATTCATCAGTTTGTGTGCCAAAAGGCTATCTCGAGAACAATTGGCTACTAATTTTGTGCTCTATTAAGAGTCCACTGGGGATAGCCCCAGTTCTGCTCCTGTTTGAAATCTGGACGAGTACTGCAATTTCTTTTGGCTCGTATGAATTCGACAATTGGATTAGCCTTTTTAGTGTATAGTATGAAAATTCTTGAAATGTAATGTTGTATTTCTAGAGGTGGGCTTGTGATACGTTTTAGTGGAGATAATTTGACTTCGTGTTCCAGTAAGACATAAATCCAAAAATGTAATGGTGGAAAAATGTACTTGATGTGTAAAAGTATTATTTAAATAATCAACGAATGATTGTATGGCAGATATATTGCCCCTCCAAATGATAAGGAGGTAATCGATGTATCTGCTGTACCACTCCACGTAACTGGAAAATGGATTGCTATCAGAATAAATATACTGAGACTCCCACCATGAAATGGTCAAATTGGCGATAGAAGGTGAATACTTGGCACCCATGGACACACCACTAGTTTGTAAATATATTGAACCGTTGTATGAAAAATAATTGTGCATCATTAGAAAGTTGGTGACCAAAAGAATGAATTGAATTAGGTCACTTGAATAGTTGCTGTACATTTCAAGATGAAACTGCAAAGCAGTGAGAGCTATGCGATTGGGAATGCTGGTATACAGCGATTCCAAATCGCAGCTCAACCAAAGCATGTCATCATACCACTCTTTGTTTTGGAGACAAGACAAAACTCTGGAAAATGCACCCAAGGGTGAAACAGACTTGTGAATGGCCACAATTCTCTTCTTGGCAGATTTCTTTAGACTTGATTTTTCCCCATGATGTTACACACAAAAGCAATGTGTTTCTGGTGTGCTATAAAAATACATCCACGGGTGTGTCTCTAATTAAGATGTTTTTTCAGATGTTGCCAATTAAACAATAAATCAGAATCTTCCAAACACATGACACCATCATATGGGCTGTCTCAAATTGTTTAAAGGCATAATAATCCTAGTGTATGTAAACTTTTGACTTTGCAGAAAGTCATAAAAATGCCTTAAAAAATCTCTCTCATTATTCTGGCATTTGGCAAATATAAATAATTTTGGTAATCCTAATTGGGGAGAGGGGGGGCTATACATACCTACCAACTAGGGGTCTTACGAACTATTGTGATAAGCATGTGGAAGGATATCCAAAACATTTGACCCAAGTCATACAGTTTAAGGGGAATGCTACTAAATACTTATGAAATGTATGTAAACTTTTGACTTTGCAGAAAGTAATTAAAATGCCTTAAAAAATTCTCTCTCTCTCATATTATTCTGGAATTTGGCAAATATAAATCATTTTGGTAATCCTAATTGACCAAAAGTGGATAAAGTTTATTCTGATTTCATGTCAGATAGTGAGAAAAACATGCATATTTGTCTTTTTATATAGTGTATGTAAACTTCTGGTTTCAACTGTAACTAACAGGGGGTTGGGGTGGGAGGGGCTATGCACTAATTAAGGACTACCTACCTAAAAAGGAGTATATCTATCTGCCTACCTAGTTTGAGGGTATACCTTCATACTTTATTCATACTTTATTGGGAGATTTAACTACCTCCTATATAGGGACACAAAACAAGTCTAAGGGAGATATGTATGAAGGAAGGAGCTTCGAAGTGAATTGTCGAGTCTCATTTTCAGTGTATAATGCATCTGAATGTACGAAAGTGGTTTTTGTGCGTTTCTAAATGGAGTCTAAAGTTCGATGTGAATCGCTTATATGTTAGGTACATTGGGAAACTTAGACGCATTAGTAGTAGCCGAACATGTATAAAGGCTAGAGATAGGTTGAAAATAAAAGTCATTAGAATAGCATGTCCGTGAATAGAAACTATGGTACTGATCTTGCTTGGTGGACCACAGGTCCCAGCAAGACCTGTGGTGTGCTGGATCTTGCTGTATGTGGATTAAAGGGTGAGAGCAGCAAAAATACATTTCAAATTTAATGTAGTAGAAATTAAAAATGGTAAAATCTGAACAACAACATCAGTGGGTTATTTAATGTAAAATTAGTTTTAGATTCTATTACATTTAAATGCATTTTATAGGACATATTGTTATATTTTTGGGATATTATATATTTTTATATTTATTTTATATGATAACATTTATTAAATTTAAATAATTACATTGTATATAGTTTGATAATTATCAGAAATTAGTTTTTATTTTTGTACTGGTGTAAGTTGAGAAATAAGGGACATTTTTTGCCCTAATGGCAAATCTAGCTCCACTTCGACTCCTCAGGCTCAGACAGACCACATTGAAATAGGTCGTCCTGTTCGAGCAGCAATGCGCTTAGTTTAGCCGAACCACATTCATTTATGTGTCTAATATTACAAGTGTGGTGCGACACGCCCCCAGAACGCCCCCAAAACACCCCCTTATGTTAGGCGCATTAGAAAGTGTCGAGTCAATGCACCTAACAAATTCATTAGGCGCATTAGACATCGTAGACTGCTCACCTAGGTGCATTTTATGCCAGAAAAGGGTGAAAAACCTGATTATACATGTCTCCCTAAAACTTGGTGCATATTTGGGAGCCATATAGCTGTATGTGACACTTTTACCGTGAGAGGCACAAGGAAGTCATTTTCATTTAGGACGCTGTAGATGGGGAGTTTGTACAGAGGTAGGAGTTGGTAGGGAAATGCTGGAAAAGTGAATCTTAGATGTTTATTTGGTAAATTCTACAGTGAAGAGTTGTGGTCAGGAGAAGTTGCCATGGCAGTCTGGGCCGGATGGAAAGAGAAAGAAAGGGAGAGAGAACAACTTATCAGAGAAGAGAACAAATCATCATAGAAGACATCTCCTGTGAGTCCCTCGATGTAATGTTATTGTAATTACTTATATGTGTGCAGAACACCTGTGTACAACTGGTATCTACCACTGTATGATCACTGGCGGTAATATTGTTTCCCCGAAAATAAGACATCCCCTGAGAATAAGACATGCTGCTAATTTTTTCAAGCTTAGAAATATAAGGCCTCCCCTGAAAATAAGACCTAGTGGCAGTCATTGCTACAGCTTTCCCCACGCCATACAATAACATTAGCAGATCATTTAGATAGGTCTTACCTTGTGTGGGAGGTTACCTGGACAAGATGCTCATTTAAGAATCGTGCTATTGCTATAAACGAGAGATTGGGGTCAATGATTGTAAAAGAAATGGAGTCACGAGAAATTTATCATGAAATTCAGGGATTGGAGAGTTATGATGATGACATGTGTCATGATTGTGCCTTGCACGCCCCCTGCTTTTGGTTCTGGTCGCCGGCCACGGCCGGTACAACGTAAACCATGTTTTTTAACGTAATACCTTGTATTCTTATTCACTAGTGTGAACTGAGTCCTTCTTTCCCTGTAGGTAATTGATTCCTGGACAACGCCCGTGGCCAGGAATCCTCCAGCACTCTTTCAGTTAACCAGTGTTCCTCCTTGATTGACAGCCTTGTTTCCCTATCTAGTTTTGTGTTTCTTCCACCAATCGCCTCTGTTCTGTGTCCGCTGCTCACCTATTTAAGGAGGCCTTCACCTGTCACCTGTGCCTTCTATAGAGGTCTTTTGCTTATAGCTAGCCCTTCCTTTTGCATTTGCCTTTTCTGTATTTGACCCTGCTGTTCTCCTGACTATTCTCTGTTTCCTTGTGATTTTGTACTGCTGCGCCCAACTGGCATTGACCTTTGGCTCGGACCACGGTTATCCTCTTTGTCTCACGTCTCTGTACCTCGCTGCCCGTACTGTTGCCGACTTTGAACCGCCGACTACGTTTATTGTTCTGTGTCTGTTTGTCCTGTCTGTGTCGCACCTATATCAGTGCAGCCATCAGTCTTCCAGTAGGGGCCGGCCTATTAAGGAGTCGGGTTCCCCAAAAGGCAGGGACAGGGGCTGGGATCAGAGTCAGGGCCCACTTGTCTGTGTCTGTGTGTGTGTCCCTGACCGGTCCCTGACAGCATGACTGTCTTTGAATAAATGTTGCTTTTTGTTCATGAATATCAGAATCAGTAAATGTACCATACACTGTGATACATGGAAATAGAGTCACAAGAAATTCTTGATGGAACTGAGAGTTTGGCTGATTATGCTGATGTTTGTGATGACATTACTACAGTATATTAATAAATGTGGATTTTTTTTTTGTTCAACAATAAATGTGAATTCTTTTTCATGGAATAAATGTGAATTTTTGTTCATGGAAAAAGAATACATTTCCTGAAATCAAGACTTAGCGTGTCTTTAGGAGCAAAAATTAATATAAGACACTGTCTTATTTTTGGGGAAACAGGGTAGTATAGTGGTTTATATTCAGTAATGGTATGGTGTAGAATTCAGTCACTTTGTGATATAAATTCATATCACTATGTTGTAGTGATATGTGGTCTTGATGTGGCAGTATTATTCAATCACTATGTAATGATGACATGTGGTGGTATTATTCAGCCACTATGTTGTAGTGATATGTGGTCATGAAATTGTGGTATTATTCCGCCACTGTGGGGTGGTGTGGAGGTATTTGATCTTAGTGGGAATGTTGGTAATATTACCCTTGGGATTCTGGTTTTGTGTAGCAGTTTTATTTGGTAATTGTATAACTATTATTTAGTAGTTTTATACACAGTGTTACAACTTTTTGTATATTCAGGCACTGAATTGTGTCGTGGCATGGCACAACATGTAAATGAGAGGGGGAGAATATTCTTCATGCAACAATGAGTGCAATTTAGCCTAGAAACGGCCGTTGTAGCCCCAAATAGGCAGGTAGGTATATAGCCCCTCCTCCTTAAATATGTAGGTATTTAAGCCCCCTAATTAAGTAGTTAGGTAGTTATATAGGTACTCTCATTAAGTAGGTAGATATATAGCCCACCCAGTAGGTAGTTAGTTACATGCTCCCCCTAAAGAAGTAGGGAGGTATGTTCACCTCTTAATAAGTAGATTGGTTTAAAGGCCCCTTATTAAGTAGGTAGGAAGGTATATAAGCCCACCAAGTAGATATACAGGCCCCCCAGTAGATGATTAAGTATATAGGCACCCCATTAAGTGCGTAGGGAGTTACAGTGGGTACGGAAAGTATTCAGACATCTTTACATTTTTCATTCTTTGTTTCATTTCAGCCATTTGGTAAGATCCAAAAAGTTCATTTTTTTGCTCATTAGTGTACACTCTGCACACAATCTTGAAAGAAAAAAAACCCAGATATACAGGAAAGTAGATATTTTTACAAATTTGTTACACAAGAAAAACTGAAATTTCACAAGGTCTTAAGTATTGAGACTCTTTGCTCAGTATTGAGTAGAAGCACCCTTTTGAGCTAGTACAGCCATGACTCTTCTTGGGTAAGATGCAACAAGTTTTTCACACCTGGATTTGGGGATCCTCTGCCATTCTTCTTTGCAGATCCTCTCCAGTTCCCTCAGGTTATATGGTGAACGTTGGTGGACAGCCATTTTCAAGTCTCTCCAGAGATGCTCAATTGGGTTTAGGTCAGGGTTCTGGCTGGACCAGTCAAGAATGATCACATAGTTGTTCTGAAGCCACTGCTTTGTTGTTTTAGCTATGTGCTTAGGGTCATTATCTTGTTGGATGATGACCCTTCAGCCCAGTCTGAGGTCCAGAGCACTCTGGAAGAGGTTTTCATCTAGGATATCTCTATACTTGGCCGCATTCATCTTTCCTTCAGTTGCAACCAGTCCCTTGTCCCTGCTGCTGAAAAACACCCTGATAGCATGATACTGCCACCACCATGTTTCACTGTTGGGATTGTATTGGGCAGGTGATTAGCAGTGCCTGGTTTTCTCCACACATAATGCTTACAATTAACATCAAAAAGTTCAATCTTCATCTCATCAGACCAGAGAATCTTATTTCTCATAGTCTGGGAGTCCTTCATGTGTTTTTTGCAAACTGTATGTGGCCTTTCAGATGTCTTGCACTGAGGAGAGGCTTCTGTCGGCAAACTATGCCATAAAGCCCCGACTGGTGGAGGGCTTTAGTGATAGTTGACTTTGTGGAACTTTCTCCCATCTCCATTCTTCATCTCTGGAGTTCAGCCACAGTGATCTTGGGGTTCTTCTTTACCTCTCTCACCAAGGCTCTTCTCCCACGATTGCTTAGTTTGGCTGGACAGCCAGGTTGAGGAACAGTTGTGGTCGTCCCAAACTTCTTCCATTTAAGGATTATGGAGGACACTATGCTCTTAGAAGCTTTGAGTGCTGCAGATCTGTGCCTTGCCACAATTCTGTCTCTGAGCTCCTTGGGCAGTTCCTTAGACATCATGTGCCCTGACATGCACTGTGAGCTGTGAGGTCTTATATAGACAGGTGTGTGCCTTTCCTAATCAAATAGAAACAGTTTAATTAAACACAGCTGGACTCCAATGAAGGAACAGAACCATCTCAAGGAGGATCAGAAGAAAATAGACAGCATGTGAGTTAAATATGAGTGTCACAGCAAAGGGTCTGAATGCTTATGAACATGTGAGATTTCAGTTTCTCTTGTTTAATAAATTTGCAAAAATATCTACATTTCTGGAGGTTTTCTTTCAAGATGGGGTGCAGAGTGTACATTAATGAACAAAAAAATGAACTTTTTTGATCTTACCAAATGGCTGCAGTGAAACAAAGAGTGAAAAATTTAAAAGTGTCTGAATACTTCCCATACCCATGGTTCCCCAGTAGGTAGGCAGGTATAAAGGCCGCATAATAAGATAATAAGTAGGTAGGTATATAGGTTCTCTTTTAAGTAGGAAGGTAGTGATATATATTGGCAAATAGTTATTTAGCCCCTCTTTAGGTTGGTATATTGCCCCCACTAAGTAAGTATATATAAATATAAATATATATATATATATATATATATATATATATATATATATAATTATATATATACACCGCAGCCTCAGAATAATTCTATGCTATGACCACACGATTCACAACTACAGATGAAGCAGCAAACAAGGATTCCCGTTACATGCAAAAGAGAGTCGAGTATAAATCAATTAACTCTATGTAAAAAGCCTCATGGCTTAATTTACACATTATTCGTATACAATATAGTATGCGCACCTTTCCCCGCTCCTGCTCTGGTGCAATCCTCGGCTGTGTGACTGTCTCGTAGACCTCCTGCCTGGCACGACGCCTTCTCATGGCAGAGTTTACCCACTGTCAGTGCCCAAGGCCCAGGCCATGTCGGCCTATATTAAAGAAAATTTAAAGAAAGACTTTATACACCAGTCCTCCTCTCCAGCCAGTGTTGGGTTCTACTTTGTGGAAAAGAAGGATGGTACTCTTCGCCCCTGCATTGACTATCGGTGTCTCAACAAAATAACTGTCAAAAAACCGTATCCATTGCTTCTGATTTCCAAGCTCTTTGACTGTCTTCATGGAGCCAAAATCTTTACTACACTTGATTTGTGAGGAACTTACAATCTGATTTGTATACGTGAAGGTGATGAATTTATGCTGTTTGGTCTATGCAACGCTCATGCCATCTTCCAATACTTTGTTACTGAGATCTTCAGAGACCTTCTATACGTCTGTGTTGTGATATATATCTTTATGACCTCTTCATCTAATCTTGAAAATCCTCGAGACCATGTTCGTTTGTTTCTACGCCAAACTTGTAAAGTGCGTTTTCAAACAGTCTAGCCTACCCTTCCTCAGCTACATGGGTCTGAAAATGGATCCTGCCAAATTGACTGCTGTCCTTTAATTGTTGCGATCAGTTGGACTTTGAGCCATACAATGCTTCTTTGGGTTCACGAACTACTACTGTCAGTTCAATCCTCATTTCTCTACCGTGGTGGCGCCCATAGTTGCATGGTAACCCCAAACTCTGGCCACTGGAAGCTTAAGAAGCTTTCATCTGTCTGAAAACGGGGTTTTCCTCTGCACCTATCTTGTCTTCTCCAGACCCTGAAAAACACTTCTTCCTTGAGAAGGATGCCTCAGTTATGGGAGCTGGATCTGTCCTCACACAGAAAACTTCTAAGGGCAAGACCATCACCTGAGGGTTTTTCTACAGGACCTTTTCCCCTGCGGAAAGAACTTATACTATTCGTGATCGAGAATTTCTGATCATTAAATTGGCCTTAGAAGAATGTCGCCATCTGCTGGAAAAGGCTCATCATCCGGTAAACATTTATGAGAATCACAAGAATCTCCTGTATCTTAAAATGGCACAGCGATTGAACTCTCGTCCAGCTAGGTGGTCCCTCTTCTCCCGTCTTGACCACTGGTTACATCTCAGACTGGAGGACAAGAATATTTGTTCTTCTGATATTGTTGGCCTTTACTCTGCATTTTGGCATATTGTTTCGCCTGAACGTCTGATCACTTCAGCTTCCATTGATCTCCAACATGTGCCTCCAGGGAAGAACTTCATACATCCTGCCTTAAGAAAAGAATCTTGAAGTGGGGACATTGTTCTATGCTGGCCAGTCATCCTGGAATATGAAAATCTTTAATACATATATCTCGATATTATTGGTGGCCTAATCTTGTTCAAGATGTCAAAGACTTTGTTCTCTCCTAAGACGCTTTTGCCCGCAACAAGATCTCTCATCTCAAACCTGGTGGCTTGCTTTAGCCTTTGCCCATTCCAGAGCAACCCAGGGCCTATATCGCTATGCACTTCATTACTGACTTACCACCATCTTCCAATAATACCGTCATTTGAGTGGTCACAGATCGATTCTCCAAGGCCTGGTCTACCCTCAGTTCCCCAATTTGCCTTCCACCAAATTTTTCGCCTGCATGGACCTACATATTGTGTTGGACCAAGGGGTCCAATTCGTGTCTAAGTTCTGACATGCCCTTTGTTCCCATCTGCAAGTCAAGCTGGACCTTTCCTCCACATACCACCCTAAAATGATGGGCAAATCAAAAGTGTGAATCAAGTCCCAGGAAACCACCTGCGCCATTTTGTCTCTGCTCGTCAAGATAACAAGGCCTATCTCCTTCCTTAGGCCAAGTTCTCCTATAATCATTTTGACTCTGATTCTGCAGGAGCTTCACCATTTTTCAACATCCTCGTCCTCCGCTTCCTATGTATGCTTCATTTGATGTTCCTGTGGTAGATGCACAAATCCAAAACATTACCAGCATATGGCAAGAAACTCAACATTCACTTCAATTGGCATCTGCACACACCAAGGCACAGGAGGATAAAGCAGGGCTGTGGAGTCGGTAAGCCAAAGTTCCAACTCCGACTCCTCAATTTCCCTGACTCCGAATCCTGACTCCCTGATACATGGCACATGTTTAAGTGATAACTTTACTGTAATAAAATGGTAACATCAGGATTTTTATCACCTTATAATACAATAACTAAGCTATTTAGGTAGGACATACACTAACAAACAAAATGGTAACAATGTTTTGATCTTTTGACTTTCAAGCACCATATCTTACCATCCACTACAGCTTTGTACATGAGCCTACCATCATTTTATCTATCATCATCTTACCTATCTTATACATAAATTTGACTTGCAAGTATTTAGCATCTGCTTAGTTCTGCAGATTCTTGTCATGTAACTGCATTGTTACTATTTTGCACCTAAAAATCAAAATGTTAATTTATATTATTTTGTTAGTATTTGGTAAATCCACTTTTGCCTTTCAACACTGCCTGAATCCTTCTGGGCATGCTCTGGATCAGATTCAAGCAAGTCTTGACCAAAATCTGATCCCAGGTCTCTTCTGCACATTCCCAATGTTGGTGCATACTGGACTTGGGTACGAATACAGCTTTTTTTTCAACATTACCCATAAGTGTTCGATTGGGTTAAGGTCTGGGGACTGTGGAGGCCAATACAGCAACTCTACTTCATTGTCATTGAACCATTCCTTTTCCAACCTTGATGTATGCTCCAGGTCGTTGTCCTGCTGGAACACTATGTCATCCTTTTCATACCCATAGTCAGGGGGGGGACGATGCGTAGGCAAAGGTGGGCGATCGCCTAGGACGCCATCTCTGCCTGTCAGATGGGGGGCGCATAAACACTCTGACAGTGATCCATATGATAATGCTGCGGCTGCCTGCAGCACAGCGCCCCTGTCATTAAGCAGCAGCCACTGTTCTTTTGCAGTCAGTCAGTGGCTGCTGCTGGTAACACCGCCTACAATGCTGGGCCCGCCCCTTCCTCACTGCGCGGCGCCGTCTTCTGCGGCGCACATTACCACATTGCCGCTATGTGCCTCTGGACTCCTGCCTATCGCCTGCATGCTTCTTCCATGCGGCAGCAGAGGACACGCAGGGAGAGTCCCCTCCCGCTCCCCCGTAAGCAGTGACAGGAGCTCCCGCAGCTTTTTAGCTGCCTGAGGCTCTTTAAGAAAATCAGCGTGTCTGTTACAGGAAGCGGGGGAGGGAGCAGTGCCTCTGCGCTTCCCGGGCATTAGTGTTCAGAGCCTGCAGACGCTGAAGAAGCACTGCCCGCGCTTACAGGCTACAGCAATCAGGAATGTGGACTCGGAGACAAGGAACAAATGAGACTGAGATAAGACTGAGCAGTATGAGATGGCAGGTGTGTTAACAAATATGTGACACTGAGAGAACTAGTCCGTCGCTTTCATTGACAGCATTAACCCCCTCTCCCCTCTCCCCTCCATGTACACAAACCCACAAAGTGAGCAAAACACTGACCTTATACCTAACTGGATGACGCTATCCCTTCAGAGGTTGGTGAGAAGGTCACTTTCACTCTTCACCTATGACCCCCTGTCATAAACTGCAGCACAGCATGATCATTAATGATATTGTTATCAGAACACCTCCTTTCCCTGTCCACATTCAGTTTGACCACCATTCATGCAGGAGAGGGCTCTACATATCTGTCTATCTATCTATCTATCTATCTACTATCTATCTATATGTTTAGTTATATTTGGAGGGGCGAAATTTCTCAAAAATTCGATTCGGGCACTTACCGAAATTTTCCCACAAAAAAATAAATTTGGTGGTTAAATTTGGCCGAATCGCGTTAAAAGAGCATTTCCCGATGCACAGACCTATGTGTAGGGGGCTGTAAAACGTTTGTGCCATGTTAAATATGGAGGGACTTGGTTTGGTCTTCATAAAATGTTGTGTTTTATATGACCGCAATGACTGCGGGGCCCCCTTGAAAAGCTTCACAAAAATTTCCCGGGGACCTAAGAGGGGAAAAAATGCCCAAAAAACAAGCGGAAAGTAGCCTGATAAATATGCCACGAAAGCGGAAAAAAAAAGGAAGTCAGGTGGCAAAATTAGTGCAAGTGTGGGGGTGACGGCGGCAGCCCCAGCAGATGAGTCAGGCAGTGGGACAAAGACATTTTGGGGTGGCAAAACACGAGGAAGCCAAAAGAGGGCACATTACTGAGAGCGGAGGTCACCGGGGGAGCAGTATGAGGTCAGGGAGTGGCACAAGACTTTGGAGGTGGCAAAACAGTATTAGGCCACGAGTGGACCCATACAGTGGGAGGTACAAAAAGCACACTGAGTCGGCAGTGGCACAATACATTTCTGGGGCGGCAAAACAGTATTAGGCCACAGAGGGCAATGATACAGGTGGAGGGCCGACAGCAGCAGCATTGTAACGGATGCTGGTGTGGATCCATGGGCCCCCGCAAGCGATGGTGTAACCGTACAGGGGGCGGAATCTAATTTGGACCCGGGTTTTTTTAACCCCGAGCCCGCCCCAAAGCGGGATGGGTTTCTGCGGCGGAGAATCCAGGTCGCCCCCACTGGTGTGACTTGGGTTCGTGGCAGCCAAGGGAGGGGGTGGTCAAAATGTGAACTAGGCGTAGTGGGGGGACAGGCAGGGGGTAGGAAGGCGGGAAAGGTTCGTGGTCGAGAAACAGGAGCGTAAAGTTTGTACACGGAAACAGGTATGAGGCGAGAAGCGCTTTTTCTAAAGGCATAGGCATAAAGGGCAAAGGTGACCCCAAGGGAAAGGGGGTTTTAAAAAGGGTCACCTGCCAGCCTTTACCAATAATGGGCGTACTGGCCCTTTAAATCCCCCCAAAAGCCCGGGGCGCGGGCCCAAGGCGCGGGATGCCATACCCGGCCCCCAGGGAGGACGGGAGGGCGCGGGGAGGCAGTCAGGTAAGGGGGGAACCCGGGGCCCGACCCCTTGGGACCGGCAGTTGCCCCCCGGGGAACCGACGGGCGGCAGCACGAGTGCCCCGCAGCCCGGGCGAGGGGCTGCGGACCCCTCGGACTTTTTCCCCCCCCCCGACTTCATAGCAAGACTCTTTGACCGCAAAAATTTTTGGAGGCCCCAAAAGCCCCGGGAGGGGGCAACTTTTCTGGAGAAGCGGTTCAACACGAGGGCTTCAGGAGGGGTACACAAAAAAATTTTTGGGGTACAGAAAAAATTTTTGGGGAGGGCTTCCGGGGGCGGAGCTACCGAGTTGCCGCGTTTTAGCAGGGGGCCTGCTTCTGAGCCTAAATCGCTGCTTTTGGGGCATTTATCCACTAATTTTGCCCTAATGTCAAAGGCACCTAGTCTAGAGGGCCAGGGAAAGGGTTAAAAAACCCCGGGGGGGTCGAGGAGAAAAAGCCTCTCCCCAAACCGGGGGTCGCTGGCTGCAGCCGCGACATTCGCAACGCCGGGGATTGAAGGGGGGGAGGCCGCGGCCAAACCCCCGGGCTCCCACAAAACAAAGGAAATGGCCCCCAGACAGGGAAATTA
>JAODAL010028478.1:0-53249 GCA_025379985.1 Phyllomedusa bahiana
GATTTTGAATAGTTTTTTTCTGGAAGGTCTTTAGTTCTCAATTTATGCATGGTCTACAGCCTCATTTGTTGCAAAGGAGACACAAATGTTATTTTCTTTTATTCATAATTTATTTCTATATTCATAATTTATTATTTACATTATGTAAATTTAATTATATCCATGTGTTTGTCCTATATTGTTGGGTACAACTGTGATCAAAGTCATGAAATATTACCGAGAAATAGCAAAAAAGAAACTGGGAAGCCAGAATAGTATTTCTGGTCTCATTTAGTAGACTAGATAATAGTCATCATCATAAATCTTGTTCTACAGACACTGGCGAAGCCTTGTGTTTAGTAAGCAATATACTATTTGCAACAGAAACAGCATATCATACCTACTGTTAAAATGTACACTATACCAGAGAAGTAACTATGTGACTCCATAGCAAGAATTAAAATGGTTGTTACATACAGTGGTCCCTCAAGTTAAAATGGCCTCAAGATAGAACATTTTTAACATACAATGGTCTTTCTTGGGACTTTGTATGTTGAGTCGGGTTTCAAGATACTATATCCCAGTCACTGATCCAGCTAACCATCATGAAAATTGTACTTGTAAAACACCTGTATTAGTGAAGTCCATGCAGTGATTGGCGGTCTAGTACCTCCTCTATATGGTACAGTGTGGTACTTCATGTCCTGTACTGCTCTTACATGTATTAGTGAGGTGCAAGCAGTGATTGTCAGTCTAGTAGATCCTTTCTACAGTACATTGCGGTACTACATGCCCTGTATTGCTCTTACATGTATTATTGAAGTACTAGCAGTGATTAACGGTCTAGAAGAACCTCTCTATAGTGCAGTGCGGTGCTACATGTTTTGTACTGCTCTAAACATGTGCCAGGATAGGCACATCCCCCATTTCTTAATTTTTGGTACATTGCATATAAGATATATGACCCAAAGAAGCTCCTATCCTTACCACAGAAAGTGATTTCCAGTGATTTTCCTTTCTGACTGTAATCTGTAAGGACACACTTTATCTGAATTAATTATCTATATAATTGTCTTTACCCTTTATTTTGCATAATTGTGGTGTCATAGTTTGGGGTCTCAGAACCAATTACCAGTTTTCAATAGAGTTATGGTTTCAACATACAGTGGTTTGAACATATAATTAGAGATGGGCGAATCGATTCTAACGAAGTGGAATTCGTTTAGAATTTCAGGAAAACTTCGGTTCTGAACGAAGTCGAAGTTTGGGGTACTTCGGTGTGAACGAAGTGTGCTTTTGATGATAAAATGGCTTGTCGAGCACATGGCGCTACATGGGGCAAAGCACTCTGGGAGGAAGAAGGGCATAGCCTGCATGGCATGTGCAGAGATGAAGCCAATCAGAGACCGGCGGGATTCTGTGACGTCACCGCAGTCCGGGCGCGACGCCGGGAGCTCTCACTCCTCTCACTATACTGATCAGGGAAGGTGCTGCCGCAGCTGATTGTGATAGCTCTCACTGAAGAACTGATTTTTATACAGTGATTTTTGTGGGGTGTCTCAGCTTGTCTCAGAGACTGTTCTCTTAATGTTCTATTTCTGATTTTTTGGGGTATTGGATCTGAAATCCAGTGTGCGTCCACTGCAGCTGCATATACATTCAATATCCAAGTGGGATCTAAGCCAGTTCCTGTTGTATTCATTTAAAGAAACAGCGTTTTTACAATACAAATACCACTTCATTTTTGGCTGCTCAATTCTATTGCGCAATTTACATCCCGGGGTTAATTAAGCGTTGTTTTGCTGGTGTGCTGACCCAAGAAACTGTCATTTTCAACGACAAAATATTACATTTTTTCCTGTAGCATAATTCACAAGCGAAGGTTAATTATAATTTTATCTCTTGTTGTATGGCGTAGTAAACATGCAATTGTAACACGCTACAAAGCTAATAGTTTTTGGTGGCCCACTGGTTTGGCGCAATGTACATACAGGGGTTAATTAAGCGTTGTTTTGCTGGTGTGCTGACCCAAGAAACCGTCTTTTTTAAAACGCCAAAATTTATATAAAATTTTCCTGTAGCATAATTCACAAGCGAAGGTTAATTACAATTTTATCTCTTGTTTTTGTGCGTAGAAAACACGCAATTGTAACACGCTACAAAGCTACTAGTTTGGGGTTGCTCAATTCTTTTGCGCAATTTACATCCAGGGGTTAATTAAGCGTTGTTTTGCTGGTGTGCTGACCCCAAGAAACCGTCATTTTCAACGCCAAAATATTTACATTTTTCCTGTAGCATAATTCCCAAGCGAAGGTTAATTACAATTCATCTCTTGTTGTGTGGCTAGAAAACACGCAATTGTAACACGCTACAAAGCTATTCGTTTTTGGTTGCTCAATTCTTTTGCGCAATTTACATCCAGGGGTTAATTAAGCGTTGTTCTGCAGTTGTACTCAGTAAAAGAAAATTTGTTTTTCACCGCCACAAAAGAAATTCTGTAGCATAATTCATATCCAAAGGTTAAATTAAGCCGTTTGTGCTTTTATATTCAGTAAAATACACAGAGTTTTAAACAGCACATACAAGTCAATTTTTCCTGCCCATTTGTGGAGGCAATTTATATCCATGGGTTACCAAGCTTGTTACTGGGTTCATTTGGAGTCAAAAAACAGGGTGTGTATTTATCATATACAGATATCTTCATCAAACAGTGTCTGTTTCATTTTAGAACAAACAGTATGTCAGACAGAGAGGTGCAGGCTTTACCCCCTCGAGTGGCAGAGGCACCCAAAAAATTCCTGGAGCAGGTCGCAGCACAGCAAGGAACGTCGCAGTATGGGGTCACTCGGTGAGACCACAACTGCCGCTGTCATCTAGCGGCCGTGTCTGACTAGCAACCCAATGGTTCTTGATTGGTTGACTAGTCATCCACTTCCTCCCAGATGACATCTGACAACCCCAGCCCAAAAGTCGTGGGGAAAAATCAGACACAACCCTTAGTTGGCATGGCCCGGGAGCGGGTCAGCGGCCCTCACCCTTTCCCCCAACCGCCCCCTGTCCCATCCGGTTCCCTCAGCCAGAGATCTACTATGTGGTCTGGGCTCAGCGCCACTATATAGGAGGATAAACAATTTGAGGAGGGCAGTCAGCAGCTACTTGGCAGCGAAGAATGGGGCCAATTATCCCCTGCTTCTTGCAGTAGGCGGCAAAGTAAGATGTTGAGAGTGCATGGGAGGTCAATGTTGTGAAAGGGGTCAGCCTCTGCATACCAAGGGCCGGTGATGAGGACGCAGTGACGATGAAACACAAATAAGATGATGTAGCCGACTGCACTTGGGAGCCGGGTGAGGCAAGGGCTTCATCATCGTCAGGAGAAGAGGGCGTCAGCTTGCGCATCAGGCAGCGGCGCAGCCAGCAAGTGGGTCGTGTGGCCGTGAGTCAGCAGGATAGCAGCAGTGTGAGGTCGGGGGCCAAGCGGGCCAGGGTAAATAACCCGCTTCGCAGGTCCAAGAAAGTAGCGGCACAGGGGCCAGCGAGGCGCGGGGGCAGAGTCACTCAGTGAGAGCTTTGGTGGTAAAATCCGAACACGGCGTGTGGAAAGTTCTTTGCTAGACACCGAAGGAGCCGCAAAAGGGTTAGTAGAATCGTACGAAAGTGAAGCGTGGCCAGGGGCAAAATTTGGCACAGGCCCGCTCAACAAGCAGGCAACCGGTGCCTGGGAGAAACAGGGCTCAGATGTGGTGGTCCATCCTCCCCGCCGCAGCAACAGCGAAACACACCCCCAGGGGCACCATCCATTACAGCCAGTCAAGGCCCCCACCCCTTGCAAAGGGGAGCTTTTTTCTTTTGAAAACATCCCCCGGGTCCGATGCTCCTGCCCCTCGCTACTCATGGCGCCAGCAGTTGTTGCGAGCGATTGCAAAGAGACAACAATAGCGTCCAACCCATCCAAAGGGTGCAGCAGCTGACTGTGCTCCTGCCCAAAGTTTTTGGGTTTGTAGCCCCCTCCCTTTCAAATGGTGGACTCTGCACCATTCAGAGAATAAGGCTTGTGCCGACCCAAGAGGGAATTTTCCAAGCCGTAATTTTTTTTCCAAAAGGGCCCAGACCAATTTTTCAAAATATTAGAACAAAGGTGGGCCAGCCCCTTAACTTATCGTTTGTTCCAAGGTGCAGGGGCAGCGCACTCTGTAGCTGTAACTACGGTCGGGCCCCTAATGTCCTTTACGGCCCCACGGGGTGAATGTGCTTCCCCAAGGGCCACCAACAATTTTGGACAGGAGACCCCTTTTCCCTCCCGTGTCAAACGCTGCCCTGCCCAAATGTCCCCCTTTCCCCCCTCCCCCACCACCCCCACCATCTCAGCCTCCACAAGTACGCCCCATCATACCATAGTGTAGGGCACAGCGGTGTCACGCAGTTCTACACCGGGCTTGCCTGGCGAACGAAGTCACACAGGGGAAATGCTCCGCGTCAGCAGCAAAAATCGAGTGTGGCTTTTCCCCCCCAAATGCAAATCGGAACCATGGTGGGCGGACAATGGGGAAAATGGTTCCGCGTGCACTGAGGAGGGATGGGCCCCTGCCCCTGCTGCGCACGTGTTCAATCTGGTTGTGAAAAGGTTCTGAAGTCTTCCACCATCTTCAGAACATTCTGAAAATGGCCAGGAAACTGTGCATGCACTTTATCCATTTGTACAAAGCCAGGAACACCCTCCCCGGTTTTTAGGGCAGAACGGCCCCCCCCCAACACCTTGAATGCATTTTCCACCCCTTGGAATTCCACCTCACATGTTGGGGACTGTTTTTGAACAAAAAAAGGCCATTAACAATTTTTTGATGAACCCGGCAGACAGAAAATACTCCCCCCGTGTAACTTTTATGTCAGCCAGTGGCAGCTCTGCGGGCACCTGCGTTTTGTTGAGGCCATTCGGGAGGGGACTTATTTGTCGCCGGTACGGGATGAAAAACTCATTCACTGTCCCTGTCCCGAACAATGCTGAAAAATCTGTCTGGGGGGGGACGGAGAAAGGGCAAACTCTCTGGCCCCAAGTCCGGGGGGGACTGAAATGGAGGGGAGGAGGAGGGGAAATTGGGGCAGAAGCATTGTCTGGTGAATGGTGGATTTTTTACCCCCGGGGGCAAAAAGAGGAGCAGGAGCAGCTGGAGGGGGGGGGTTGGGGTGGAGATGAGGAAGACGAGGCAGATGACCCCAAGCCCCGTGGCAGTAACATGGAAATGGAGGCAGGGACCCCTCGGGATCACTTTGCAGATGGCCCCCAGCATGCTTATTTGCCCGGCTAGTGAAAGCCAATAGTCACATCCGCAGAGGGATGCTTCGGCTCTCCACCCCATTGGGCTCTCGCTAGGTCCAAAAAGGACCTTTTTCCCACTATTGAAGGGAGGACAAACCAATCTATAGGGAAATCCTCCTAATCAGTTGGCCGCTTTGTGCGGCATCGCCCCCCTCTACAGGTCGACCGGGGGGTTCCCAGCGTCACGTAATACTGCGCGACTGCTGGGGAAGGTGGGGGGGGAACAGTCCACTCCATCAGCAGTAACCCAAGTCTGGAGTCACTGATGAGCCTTCCTTCACCCGCCCATGAGGAGGGTAATCGCCAGAGCAGAGCAGCAGCAGGGCCTGGAGCAGCCCCCGAACCAAAAAGGGGGTGGGCCCACTTGGGCAGCACTCTGCCACCCCGTTAGAAAACTGTGGAACTGGGCAGCCAAACGGAAGTGTGGGCCCCAATGGGGCCGAGTTTCAGTGGAGAAGCGTCCTCCCGGCCAGTAAAGGGGGCACAGAGCGGGGTTTAGTGCGGCGGGGGCCATCGTTACCCCAAGGGGAACCTGCTTGTCCACGGGAAAATGTGGAACCCACTGACCTTTGTCAAGATGAATTAGGCGTCAGACTACAATCACCATGACGCCTCACCCAAACTGTGAGAAATGAGTCGGGTTCAAACTACCTGCCTAAGCCACTATTCTGATGGGCCGCCACCCGCCTGATGCCACAACACTGCTGACAGTTTCTCCATCTGCCACCAACCATCTTTACCAGGGACTGGTATTGCCTCCCACCTTTCCACACTCTGCATGTGCCACTGTCTAACCTCATGCTGGGTGCTGTGGCTGCTGCCCATGACCTCCACACTGTGTCATTGTCCCACTCTGTGGCCTACTCCTGTTTTTGCCACCTCCAGAATGTCATTGTGCCACTGTCTGACCTCATGCTGCTGCTGTGGCTGCTGCTGTGACCTCCACACTGTGTCATTGTGCCACTGTCTGACCTCATGCTGCTGCTGTGGCTGCTGCCGTCACCTACACACTGTGTCATTGTCCCACTCTGTGGCCTACTCCTGTTTTTGCCACCTCCAGAATGTCATTGTGCCACTGCCTGTCCTCATGCTGCTGATGTTGCTGATGCCATGACCTCGAGACTGTGTCATTGTGCCACTGCCTGACCTCATGCTGCTGCTGTGGCTGCTGCCGTGACCTCCACACTGTGTCATTGTGCCACTGTGTGACCTCATGCTGCTGCTGTGGCTTCTGCCTTGACCTCCAGACTGTGTCATTGTGCCACTGTCTGACCTCATGCTGCTGCTGTGGCTGCTGCCGTGACCTACACACTGTCATTGTGCCACTGTCTGACCTCATGCTGCTGCTGTGGCTGATGCCGTGACCTACACACTCTGTCATTGTGCCACTGTCTGACCTCATGCTGCTGCTGCCGTGACCTCCACACTGTGTCATTGTGCCACTCTGTGACCTATTCCTGTTTTTGCCACCTCCAGAATGTCATTGTGCCACTGTCTGACCTCATGCTGCTGTGGCTAGCGCCGTCACCTCCACACTCTGTCACTAATGTTGCCACCTGAGCTCTCAGTTTTTTTTTTCCAGCTTTCTCTGGCATGACTTTATCAGGCTACATTCCCGCTTCAGTTTTTTGGTCAGTTTTGCCCTCTTAAGTGCCCAGGGAATTTTATAGTGAAGCGATTCTAAGAGCGGCGGCAGTCATATGCGTGTCATACTAAAACACAACATTGTATGAAGACCAAACCAAGCTCCCTCTGCATATTTAAGCATGGCACAACGTTCTACAGCACCCTGCAGGCTCTGTGCAGCCTGGAAATAGCTGTTTTTTAACATGATTCGTGCCGAAGTAATTCGGAACGAAGTTATTTTTTTGCAGAGAAATTCGGCGAAGTGAACGAAACGAATTTCGGGAAATTCGCCCATCTCTACATATAATGGTCATCCCAGAACCAATGAATATTGTATGTTGAGGGACCCTCTAGTGATGGCTACATGAAATCTGTATTACATAATTTATCAAGTCTAAAAATGGAGCTCCTCTTATGAAATTAATCAGCACATACTTTGGGGCATAAAAATGAAATGGTAGACGTTACATTTAATAAAGTAGTAGTGCGTTTAAAGAGCTCTTAGTGGATTTGTATATCATTTTAGATTTTGCTGTGGGGCCTTATGATTTCTCAGTATGTCTTTTTCTGTGGGACCTCCTCTTGTGTGCATTGGTCTTCCATTTTGCCTCTCAGTTCTTTGCTTACATTAACTTTCTGCTTTTTTCCTCTCCTAAAAGCTAATTTTTTTACCACAACTCCCTGATCTCCATGTGAATTAAATTACAACAACAATTTAATGTCCCTTACCGCCAGAACACTGACAGCTATTGAGCCTTATGGCACCTGCCATGACTTCTACCATTGTAGTTACAACCCTAGCAATTATTAGACAATTACTATGATTAATGTGGAGTTGTCCTGTAATAACTGTAATACAATAAAATAAAATCCCTGTCTACAATATACCCTTAGGCCTCATGCATGTGATGTAGATTCTGAATACAAAAGCACTGTATTCCTATGTAGGACTGCATAATGCTATATTTTATGTGGAGGTATATGGAATGTTGTTTCAGTTTCATTGAGTGCAGTTTATTGGGACTTTATTTTCATCTAGAAGCACCATTGCAAAGCTTTTAGAAGGGAATAACATCTGATAGGCAGAAAACAAAACTCATCCACATGGATCAGAATTACAATATGCAATATTACAATATGAATGTGTGTTACACACTCTCTTTCTCTGTATATCTATATATGTATCTATCTATCTATATACTGTATATAATATATATGTATTTCTATAAAAACATCACAGACAAATTGAAAAGTCACTTAAGGAAAATCTACAATCTTAAGGGTATGTTCACATGGCATAATTGCGGGCCAAGTTTACGTGCCAGGGTAAGCAAAGGTAAATGGGGTCTAGCACAGAGCACCTTAGAAGTACTTCTAAAACACCGGCAAGCATAGTACGCATCACCATATGCCAGATATAAGCCATGTGAACCCTGCAGAAGGGGATGACTTTTAACAGGTTAAAAAATTTTGTTAGAGTCTTTATAAATACATCCGCCTATGTAGATATATCTATCTATATATTGATTTTTATTTTTATATATATATATATATATATAAAATTATATATATATACATATATATATATAATATATAATATATATATATATATAATATATATATATATTTCTAAAGTCTGTAACAAGTTGTTTTCACCTGTAAGACATCATTCCCTTAAGATTGCAGATTTTCCTAAAGTGACTTTTCAGTTTGTCTTTGATGTTATACATTATATCCCAGTGTTTGCTTTAAGAGAAGCCATATAATCTTTTGTCAGCAAAATCCAGCTATAGCTCTGTGTCAAAACTATCAATATCCATAGCTCTGGTGTATTTCACCTGTCAAACCACTCAAGTTCTTTCAGGGATGTGCAACAGATTCAGTCACAGATTCAAACAAAGGAAATCTATCTGGATTAAGAAAATTTGTAACAGCTAGTATAAGTACTACAAAGCTCTTTAGACTCAGGATCTTTAATTCTCCATGCAATACATAATTTTGTATCTAAGGAAGGTGAAGCATGTCTGCTAAGAGGTTTCTTTCTTACATTGCAAACAAAAGTCTTCAAATCTCACGGCTATATCAAAGTAAATTGCACGCTATCAGGGCCGTTCCTAGGCTAAATTTCACTCAGGGCGAGGTGAAGAAATTTCGCCCTCCCCCCCCCCCCCCCATGTAACATATGGCGCCACAGTGCATCACCATCAACCAAAGCCAAAATATACAGAAAGCTTTACCACAATCTGCTACATATAAAATTACTAGATAATAGTCATACAGTTACCAAATAACACTGCTACACCAACCAGAATCCCAAGATCACTGTGACCACATATCACTAGCACATAGTGACCGAATACTACTAACTGACCATTACTGAGTATAAACCATTATACTTCAACCTACATTACTCCCATACAGTGACCATACAGTGGTGGATACCAGTGTACACAGGCTCTGCAGACAATTAAGATAACAGTAAAGTTATATCTAGTGACTCACAGGAAAATCTCTGAAGAGTTGTTTTCCTTTCCCTCTTTTCTTCTTTACCATATGTCCCAGAGCCATGATGACTACTCTCGACTCTTCACTGAAAAAATTTACAAAACAAACATTTTAAAAGGACTCCTCAATTTATCAGAAACTTCTCTACCAATTCCTATCTCATACAAATGCCCCATCTATAGCATCTCATATGGTAGCCATGTAAAGTCCCCTATAGTCATTTAGTAGCCCCCTATAGCCACGTAGTACCCCCTGTAGCCATTGATGCCCCCCATAAGCCAGTAGATGCCCTTGTCTGATTTGTCCCAGCCATTTGATGCCCCCCATAAGCCAGTAGATGCCCCCGAGCCAGTTGATGCCCCGTTATCAGTAGAAGCCCCTGTAGCCAGCGTTTCCCCCCTGTAGCCAGCGATCCCCTTGTAGCCAGTGATGCCCCCCTTGTAGCCAGTGATGCCCCCTTGCAGCCAGATGCCCCCCAGGTGCCCCCCTGCAGCCAGGATGCCCCCCAGGTTTGCCCCCTTTGTAGCCAGGATCCCCCCCAGGATCCCGCACTTGTAGCCAGGATGCCCCCCTTGCAGCCAGGATGCCCCCCAGGATGCCCCCTTGCAGCCAGGATGCCCCCCTGGATGCCCCCCTTGCTGCCAGGATGCCCCCCAGGATGCCCCCTTTGTAGCCAGGATGCCCCCCAGGATGCCCCCTTTGTAGCCAGGATGCCCCCCTTGTAGCCAGGATGCCCCCCAGGATGCCCCCTTTGTAGCCAGGATGCCCCCCAGGATGCCCCCTTGTAGCCAGGACCCCCCCGGGATGCCCCCCTTGCAGCCAGGATCCCCCCAGGATGCTCTCTTTGTAGCCAGGATGCCCCCCAGGATGCCCTCCTTGCAGCCAGGATGCCCCCAGGATGCCCCTTTGTAGCCAGGATGCCCCCCAGGATGCCCCCCTGTAGCCAGGATGCCCCCCAGGATGCCCCCCTTGCATCCAGGATGCCCCCAGGAGCTCCCTTTGTAGCCAGGATGCCCCCCTTTAGCCAGGATGGCCCCCAGGATGCCCCCCGCAGCCGGGCCCCCCAGGATTGCCCCCTGTGTAGCCGGGATGCCCCCCCGGATGCCCCCTTGTAGCCAGGATGCCCCCCAGGATGCCCCCTTGACCAGGATGCCCCCCAGGATGCCCCATTTGTAGCCAGGATGCCCCCTTGAGCCAGGATGCCCCCCCAGGATGCCCCCCTTGGGCACCCAGGATGCCCCCCAGGATGCCCCCCTTTTGTCCCAGGATGCCCCCCAGGTTTCCCCCTTGAGCCGGGAATGCCCCCCAGGATGCCCCCCTTTTAGCCAGGATGACCCCCAAGGGATTGCCCCCCTTTTGTAGCCAGGATGCCCCAGGATGCCCCTTTGTAGCCAGAAGGGATGCCCCCTTAGCCAAAATCCCCAGGAGTTTTTTTACCATGGTCCCCGGTCCCCCCTGGGCGCGAGCCGGACCCTTTTGACCCGGTAGGCCACAATCCCCCTTACGATGCCCCCAGGACCCCCAGCATCCTCCCCCAGAGCTCCAGCCAGGAGCCCCCTTTTAGCAGGGGGCCCGGGGCCCTCCATCGCCGATCCCCCTTGTCCGGGCCCCCCTGAAAGCTTGTGGCCTGTGCGGACTTTATACGGGTCCCGAAAGGAGTCCCAGGCAGGATCCCCCGGGCCAGGGGCCCGGGTGCCCCGGGCCCCCCGGGGGGAGCGGGATGCCCCCGGCGCCCCAGGCCGAACCCCCGGCCTGCCCCCCTTTTAGGGAGCCCCCTGCCCTTTACCAAAGGTGAAAGTAAAATAAAAGGTTTTATAAAGGAAGACACTAGTCCAGCTTCAAAAACCTTAGGAATCAGCTGTGATAGCCGGGGGAGGCTGCAGCCAGCCGTGTTATTCATTTCCCCTGCTGCCGCTGTAGGGGACATGTGGCAGTAATACATGGTGGACATTCTGCTCTCAACTGTTTTCTTCATTCCTATAGAGCCTGAAAGTAGTGGCAATGTAAACGCTGCACTATGTCATACTGCAGTCATGTAGAAAAAAACAAACAACTGACTTAAAAGGTTTGTCTCATTACATAGATTAGTTTATCAATTCTGAGTGCACACAAGTTTCGCTAGGTTACTGTCCTGCTATCCCCTTCTCTCTCTGCTCTGTCTTATCTGATAGTAGGGATGACAACAGGTCGGGCAGCTTGAGAACGGTCTATTATCTCAAACAAGTAATCGGTCTCTTTTTGTTTGTTTACTTTGAGCTCTGAAGATTTCTGCACTTATAGATAACATCTCCTGCTCTCATGTCAGTGCTTTTAGAAGAGCTGTGAATGCTAAGCTGATATGCTAATCACTGCTATAGAACTGAACACAGCCTAACCAGGAAGAGACAGCATGCATGAATCTTTGCTTTTGGCTTTGAAAGAGTGTAGTGTTCTAGTAATCATGATAGATGCAGCAGTGGTACTTCAAGCAACTTAAAGGTGTTGTCTCATTACTGGTTATCAGCATACCACAGTTATTGTGTGTATGATAGATTTTTGAATTCAGGGGCGTGCAGCATCTCCTCACCCTCCCCTCCTCCCTGCAGCTACATCATCATGCCAGTGCTCGCTCCCGATGCTGAGACTCAAGTCATTCTGTCTCAGCATTGGGAGTTAGAACATATTTGTGGTCCTGACAAATTATAATAGTTTGTCTACATCACGGAGATTGCTGCCACATGCTGCATCAAAGCAACTGAAAGACATTATAAAACCTTACTGTGTTTTAGCTCCACAGCAGCATACAAGCAGGGTGGGGTGAGGGCTCTACTCCTGGCCTCTGTGTAGCTGAAGGGGTGGGGGGGAGGGCGCTTGTGCTGCCTGGATTAACCCTGTGGGTGCCTGCTTCCTGCTGTGGGGGCTGCTCTCTACACAGGAGAGCAGGGATGAGGCTGATCTGTGGTCAGTATGATGTGAGAGCAGTGAAGTATGTTACTATACTCACGATGTGTCCCTAACACAGCAGAGCAGGGAGGGATATAAACCGTTCATATTCCCCCCTGATCTGTTAGTATAGTCAAAGCTCCACAGACACATCGTGATTATAGTAACACACTTCACTGCTGTCACATCGTACTGACCACAGATCAGCCTCATCCCTGCTCTCTTGTGTAAAGAGAGCAGCCCAGACAGCAGGAAGCAGGCACACACAGGTTTATCCAGGCAGCGCAGCACACCCACCTCAGCTACACAGAAGCTGGGAGTAGAGCCCTCCTCCTTACCCCCTCCCTGCTGTTTGTCCTCTGTGCAGAAGCACAAGTGGCCTCATACTGTGCAGGACGGGCTCTGTGTGAGCTCTGTGTGCGCTCCCGTTTCTGAGCTGCAGTGATTAGCTGCTGACTCACCAGCACCGGCAGTCAGTGAGAGAAAAATCAACAGGTCGGTGGCTATAGTGATCTGTGGAGCTGATGCACTCCTACTGCCAGGGATAACTAAAAATCAGTAGGACATTTGTAATGAACATATATTGCATATATTGTTTTTTAAAGATCTTTTCATTAAAACCCAATCATTGTAGCGAGACAACCCCTTTAACATGTATTACTGATACTGTACAGTGATCCCTCAATTTCCTATGGCCCCAGGATACAATATTTTCAACGTACAATTGTCTTTCCTGGGACATTTTATGTTGAGTGTGGTTTCAAGATACAGTGTCCCAGCCAATTATCATGGTCATCTTATTTGTATATCACCTGTATTGATGAAGTGGATGTAGTGATTGGCGCCTCTTTACATGTGCCAGGATAAGCAGCTCCCTTGGGCACCAAGTAAGAATAGCCACATTGTGTATAAAGCACATGCCTGAAAGAAGCTCCTATCCTCAATATAGAAAGTGATTTCCAGGTGTTAAATGTAAGAACTTGCTTTATCTGCATTAGATATCTGCTTCATTTTCTTTAATCTTCATTTTGCATTATGTTGGGTGTCATTTTGGGGCTTCAGAACCAATTACCAGTTTTCCATAGCGTTATGGTCTCAACATACACTGGTTTCAACATACAATGGTCATCCTGGAACACTGTATATAGATAAATGTGGGAAAAGACCCCCAAATTTGAATTCAACAAGTATATGGTTGTGGGGACTTGTCTTCATCTGTGTCTTCTTTAAGATACATTCTGTTGTCTTTCTGCAGTACGGCTATTGACTCTCTTGATATAATGACAGAAAGATGAGAATATTATTGTTCGATATGGGCCATTGCCACTCAATATGTTATTTATGAAAAGTAGCCTTGCCTTGAATGTCCCCCTGTGTTCAGCAGCCTCAACTTCCCACTTTAACTGGCCATAGATTTCAGATGTCCACTTTCTGAACTACTTGTCAATCCTGGTTGGTCTGATAAAAGTCTTGTCATAGACAATGATGCCATAAGTTAAGCGACAATTTGGACAAAACCTCTGCCATGACCTATGGCTAATTCTAGGCTTCCATGAATGGGATGCAGATCTGTCCTTTAACACAAATTGCTTTTCAACTGCAGCACTTATAATGACTAGAAAAACCAAACATGGCAGATAAACATTTTGCTATTGTCGGTATCTCACGCGCTAGTTTGATTATTTTACAGCGGCCTTTTAAACCATCTAGCATCTTAGATGAGGACTAGCTTTATGTTACCTTTCATGATTAGGTTAACAATATAACCATTATAATAAATACATATAATGATTGATTGTCTAAAAACAAAGTGTTCACAGCGCATTGTGAAGTCTTTGAGTTGTAATACATAAAGGGGATATTTGTTAAGGCTGGCATTAAATACACTGGACTGAATGGAAAGTGATCCGGAGTAATATGCATCAAATATATGAAGATGATACATTTGGTGCATATTTTAGTGTCTGTGCACATGGAAGAGATCTCTATGCTACCTACGACCTGAGGTAAATTTTAGCTTTAATTTAAGCCACCTTTTGGTGTAAATCACAGTAAATGTGTGCGCTACGGTATATATATATATGAAAAAAAATGGACTATTATATTTAACATATCAATAGCAAAAATACATTTTTATAGACCAGACTCTGCTAGATAAAACCTTAACAGCACTTTATTTAGCGTGTGCTTTGGCACTGGAGTGTTATCGTGGTAGTGACAATAGTAAATCCTGTGCCAGCATGCATTATGAAGAAAGGTGGAAAATGCTGAAAGTAGTCCAGACCTTCTTTCGAATCCTTGCTGCAATTTACATATGCAGCCAGGAAATTACCTCGTTTTGGTAGGATTTTACTTCTACCAATACAAAGTTTTAGTTGGAGTAGCTCAGTGACTTTGGCCTTCTTTAGCTACTGGGCTATTGGACTCTGCACCTGACCCCTTGCAGCACATGCTTAAAACTATATTTTTGCAGTAATTATACAATAACCATAACGTACAATATATATAAGGGTAAATGATTACTGGATTAAAAGGACCCAGAAAAAGTAATGGAATACTGTATTTTTTGCACAGTGTTTTGATCCTGCTCATTTTCCAGAGTATCTGCCAAATCACAAATGTTGATATTGGCTGATTTTACGGGGATATTTCCAAAGAGTGTGAAACGTGCTTGGCAGAAAAGTATAGGCTTTTGCACACAAAGTAGAAGCGTAAAAATGAAAAATTTTGACGTTTTTTATCAACAAAGTGAAATGGGGAAAGGGGTTTTTAGGTGATCGAAATTTCCAAACATGCATAATTAAGGTAAAATCTGAGCATCACTATTAAATCGCGCCCTTTTTTGGCGCTTCCTGAAAAATTTTTTGGGGGCCAAAAATCAGCTTACAGAATAAAACGGGTGAGATGTGTGTGCATCATGACTGGAATGTGTAAAAGGTTTCGATTTTGGGTGGAAAAACACATGACCCTGTTTTAAAAATAGAACAGCGTTTCCGTTTCAGCCCGAGTGGCTCTCGCGTCTCATAGGGGTACCCCTCGCTCTCCTGTGGCCAAAAAGCTCACGAAATTTGTCTATTTCTGCACAAGAAACCTCTACTATTAGCGTGATCCTTTTTCCAAATTTTTTTATTAGAGATTTGAAATTTTATGTAGTTAGCTAGAGAATTTTAAAGCAGCATCTCCGCTGAAATTCACGGGGAGGGGGACGGGGGGGGGCCCCCGGGGAACACAGACAACTCATCTATAAAAACACTGGATAAAGTTTTCCCAAAACTTAAATGTAACTGTATGGGGAAAATCTTTATTTTTAACAGTTTGCTATTAAAATTCCTGATATTGGGCAGCCTGAACTTTAAATTTGGGTACACATCATTTCTAGTAACTCAGGGCTCTTTGTTAGGGTGCAAAAATCCACTTTTTTTTATCAGTAACATTTTAGATATTGTGTTCATTTTAATTTTACCCATACACCTGTGACGGGTTTATAATCCACCCTTCGTTTAAATTCAATCCCCAAAATCTTTTATCAGCACGGTTTTTTGTTGCCAAAAATATCGTTTCAAAAAAAACAAACAATTACGTGTTTTTTTTTATTTTTTCGCACCCAGCATTTTTCATTGACGCAGCATCCACGTAAATCTAAAAAAGCAATTCTATATTCCCACAGGTGAATTGAAAGGTGCAAAAAAAACCGTTTATTTTACCAAAACATAACAGTTAAAATGTTTTTTGACTTTTGCACACCCAGGTTTTGTTCATTGACCAGCATCCAGTAAATCTTTTAAAAAACCCAAATTCCCATTTCACCACAGGGGGAATTGAAAGGTGCAAAAAAAACCGTTATCATACGAAAACAAACAGTTTTCTTTTTTTTTGACTTTTTCACACCCCCATTTTTTATTTACGCAGCTCCACGAAATCTTAAAACACAATTTCTATATTTACCACAGGTGAATTGAAAGGGCAAAAAATCCGTTTATTAAACCAAAACATAACATTTAAAATTTTTTTTTTTTGACTTTTTTCACACCCAGCATTGTTCATTGACGCAGCATCAAAATAAAACTTTAAAAAAGCAATTCTAATTTACCACAGGGGAATTGAAATGGGAAAAAATACCGTGTACATACAAAACATAACAGTTTTCGGTTTTTTTTACTTTGCACACCCACATTTTTTCATTGACGCGCATCCACTAAATCTTAAAAAAGCAATTCTATATTCCCACAGGGGAAATTTTAAAGGGGCAAAAAAAACCCTTTTTTTAACCAAAACATAACATTTGTTTTTTTTAATTTTGCACACCCAGGTTTGTTCATTGACGCAGCATCCACGTAAATCTTAAAAAAGCAATTCTATATCACCACAGTGAATTGAAAGGGGGGGGGGGGGGGGGGGGGGGGGGGGGCAAAAAATACTGTGTATCAACGAAAACATAAATTTACGTTTTTTTGACTTTTGCACACCCGCATTTTTTCATTGACGCAGCATCCACGTAAAACTTTAAAACACAATTCTATATTCACCACAGGGGGAATGAAAGGTCAAAAAATACCGTTATCATACAAAAACAAACAGTTACGTGTTTTTTTTTACTTTTCACACCCAGCATTGTTCATTGACGCGCATCCACGTAAATCTTAAAAAAGCAATTCTATAAACACCACAGGTAATTGAAAGGGCAAAAAAAACCCTTTATTTACCAAAACATAACAGTTACGTTTTTTTGACTTTTTGCACACCCAGCTTTTTTTTCTTTTACGCAGCATCCACGTAAATTTTAAAAACAGCAATTTCTATTTTCACCACAGGTAAATTTGGGAAAGGTGCAAAAAATACCGTTTATTATACCAAAAAAAAAAATTTTTTACTGTTTTTTTACTTTTGAAACACCCAGGTTTGTTCAGACGCAGCATCCACGTAAATCTTAAAACGGGAAAATTCTAAAATTCACCACATTTAAATTTAAAAGGGGCCCAAAAAAACCGAAAATTATACCAAAACAAAAACAGTACTGTTTTTTTTTGGACTTTTGCCCAGTCCAAAATTTGGTTTTAACCCCCTTTAATTTAAAGAAAACCCCAATTTTGTTTATGTTAAGGGGAAAAGAGAAAACGTAAAATTTCCCGGGTTCTTTTAATAAGGGGACTTTCCAAAACTTTTCCCCTCCCTTCCCAAAAAAATTTTATATTTCTGAACATGGACAAAAGCAGGTGGTAAGCGAGCAAAGAGGGGGGAAACCCAAAAGAAGGTAGGGGGAAACCGAGAAAAGGGTGCTCCTTTCCAGTGCGGCGACAACAGGGCATGCCGGGCGGATCGTCATTTGGGCAGGGCCCGGGCCGGCCCTTCATCGCTGGTCAGGCCCGGGGAATCAAAGTAACGAACATCGTCGCCAATCTGTCCTTCATTTTTAAAATGCAACCTGCATCAAAGCAGTCTTACCCCTCGCCCCTCCCCAGTCACGGCCACAAATGTCATCACCCGCATCATCACATCCGCCCAAACCATAAAGGCAGCCCAAATTCAACTCGTGTACCCACCACTGTGATAATCCATTGTCTGGGGAAACCCTTTAAGACAAAATGGGGTTTTGGGGTCAAAGCAGTTTTAAAATATAAAGGAGGTTTAAAAATTTAGCCCTTGCTCTGCGCCCATTTTATTTATGCCATCAGGGGGGGGGGTGAAGGAAGCCGGTAAAACGGAAAAAAATCCCGGGCGGCCGGGCAAGGGCCTTGGCAGTGCCCCCTTCCCTTGTAGCCCGCAGCTTCTGGATGAAAGAAAGTCTGACAACAAATTCACCCTGTGTTGAAAGGATGATGACTACTTTGGGCGTATCCATCCGGGCCCTTTTCCGAAAGAATTTGTTTGCAAGGGGCTTCATAGGGGGGACGAGGAGGAAGACGAGGGGGTTTTTTTGTCAATAGGGGCCCGTGCCACAAAAAGGGAGGGGGCTTTCCCCGGGAATTCCCTGATAGGGATTCCGTAAAGCCACTTTTCCAGCGCAAACCCCCCCTTATCCCAGGTAAAAAAGGGCCCCGGGAAACCTCTCAACCCGGGCCTTTTTTTAGCAAGCCCGTTTCACCCACGATGTCATATGCCCCCCTTTCCCCGGAAACGCAAAAGAAAGGGCCAAGAACCATAAGGGTTTAACCCACCACCAACATTTTCTACCCACATGCAGCGAATGCATGATTTTGAAATGGAGGGAAAACATTTGGGCCCAAAAAAAAGGCCAGACCGACCCGGCCCCCAAACCCCTTTTCACACCCTCTGTCCCCCTTTACCCCTCCCCGCCACCCACCAAGCTTTTCCCAAAAGGCTGCCCATTTCTCTCAGAGCCAGTCAGGGATCAGCCCCTCCCCTTCAGCCTCCACCTTTGCCCAGACCACCAGCACCACCGGGAGACCCAAAAAAACCCCCTTTCCCTTCCGCCATTTTGACAACCTGCACGCCTTACAGCGGCCATCTAGCACCAGCCTTCGGCCCCTTCCGGGTTTTGGGGAGCAGAAAAAAACCCTTTTTAAACCCCAAAACCATCCCAAAGCCAAAAGCCTAAAATTTGGGGCCCTTGCCAGGCTTTTGGCCTTGGAAATTTTTGCCTTTCTGTCGGGTTTGGACACAAAAGGGTTTTTCCGGGCCACCCATGGCCCTCGCCCCCCCCAAAATACCAGTTTCCGACAGGCATTTCTTTCCCAAAAACCGTTCCCTCCCCCGGGCCCAGCCACTTTCATCTAAAATTTCAAGCGCTTGCCCTGCTCTGTGGCCGGGAAAAGTCCTCTCACCCGACACATGGATTTAAAAGCACGGCCAAGGCCGCAAATCTCTGTGACAGTTTCACGGGGGCTGGGGGATGTCTCTGGGGGTGACGGTGGCTCTCGGGCCCCGGCGAAACGTTCTTAAAAAACCGGGGGGATGGTCGGGGCCTTTTTCCCCCCAAAGGGTTTCCTCGGTTCATCACTTTTTTCCCCAAAGAGACACCGGGCCTTTTTTAAAAAAAATCGCCTTGGAGACCGTCCACACACAGGCCAGGAGCTTTTGGACGGCTCTAAGCAACGAACCGACCTGGCGGGGTGACAAGAACCTTTGTGCCGGGGCAAGGGGGTGTGCGATAAGGGCCCGAAATCTGCGGCCCCCTTTTAAGACGGTGGGCCTGGAGCACATCCCTTGCCTGGCACATGTCATGAACCTTGTCGTCCAAAAATTTTTCTAAAAGCTACCCGGGTCGGACTCCCAGGGTTTAAAAAAGGCCGGGGTTTCTGAGTTCGCACTTCCGCCGTTCCCCCCCTTTGTTTCGCCCGCCGGGCTGCTTTGCACGTCCTCGGCCTCCCCGTCAACCGTCTCTTTGGGTTGACGGGCAACCCTGGAATTCCACCCCCCCAAAATGCTCCACGATTGGGGAAAGCAGCTAAATGCCTTTTCCCATTACAAGTGACACAGGGGCCTACAAGCCCGGGCGGACCTGGGGTTTTGTTGAACCACCAGATGGGGGCCCAGGTGAAAGAGCTTGCACCATCCTTGCCAGTTTTTGAAAAGCCCCCCAAAAATGGTCTTTGCGCAAAAATTTCCCTTGTCACATGAGCTTTTGTGGGGAATCTTAGTTCGGAAAACCATCTTTGGACACCCCTGAAACAACAGGCCCCCGCCAGCACGGGGGAAAAGGAGACGGACAAAAATGGGGACACGGACCTTTCCCCTTTTCCCGTCAAACCCCACAAGGCCCAAAATTTCAAAATTTCATGGGTCTTCTTTAGGCAGTGGTTGGGGTCCAGATTTTATTGAAAGGGTTTGGCGCATAGCTCTCAGGGTGCATCAGTCAGGCAAGTCGGGGTGTTTGAAGCGTCCCGAGGCAGGGGAGGAGGGGGAGGGAGGGGGAAAGAGGAGGTTTTCCAAACCACCGATGTTACCGTTTTTGGGCCTCCCTTTGGGAAAAAGAGGTTGGCGCGAATTTGAGGCAGAGGAGGAAGATGGGGGAAAGATCATTTTGCAATTTCCCCTCAAACCCCGGGAGGCTTGGGACATAAAGGCCCCAAACTCCACATAAAAGTCCTTGGATGCTCCCCTTTCCCCAACATGATCCTCGCATTAAGGCCATCCCAAAAAGAAAAACATTTACTGGGGGGGCCACCCTCCCGGATCCCCGGGACAAAACAAAACTCAGGGACTTTTCCTTCCCCCCCCCAAATAGAGAGTAAAAAAAAAAAAAAAGGAAAAGGGGACCTTTGCGAAAGATTTAACCCGGGGAAAATCTGTTTTCGTCTGCTTTACGTTCCCCAAATGTTTACGGTGGAACAACCCCCAGCGGGCCCTGGGCAGCAGAAGAGTGCCCCAAGGGAGGCGAAACGGGACAACAGGGAAGGTTGGGGGGAACCTAATTGGGTGACCCCCTTGGGAATCCTTTGTTTACCACCTCACCAACCCCATGCAATGCAGGCACACATCCAACCCCACAGAGAAATTAAAGGGGGGGGGGTTTTTTAAGATCATGGTGCACGACTAACTTTCGTCTCAACACCGATGTTTTTGTATGTTTTTCGGGACCCCAAAAGACTTTGGGTTATCCAAAATTTGGGCAATGGCCCCAAACGGCCCCCACGCCATAAAAGGGGTTTTTCCGTCCCCGCACCAGCGTCATATCGAGCGGAAACCCTTTAACACAGCCCCAGGGGTCCCTTTTTCAGACAAACCAACCGGGTTTTTCCCCAATAATGTGGATCGTTTTTACTTTTATCAAGATGAATCAGGGATGGGTTTTATGATGAATGTTGGGCCCCAATTGCCGAGGTCACCGATTATTTTCTGGCTACTTCACATTCCCCTTTCCCAAACCCGAAAAGGTCCTTTTTGAAAAACTTATTTTTTTAAAAAAGATCATTTTTTTACTGCAATTTTTATTCTCAATTCCCAACAGTTCCCTTGCTGGTTTTGCTGTGAGGAGAATAAAAGACACCAAGGTTTTCTGACAAAAACCCTATTCCTTTTTTTCCCCTTTATCTTTTAAAAAATTTTTTCATTTTCAATGGTTTTTTGGGGTCATGTTGCCTCCCCCAATTTTTAAAAAGGGCTGAGAAAGCCCTAAATTTTTAATTTTTTGGGGGTTTAGTTTCTGTTTAATACAGCAATTAAACATGGGTCCTTTGGAACAGAAATGTGGCTTCTAAGTGGCATTTCCCCTTCCCCAATTTTTAACAGTGGCTTAAAAAGGGCATATTTAAATTTTTTGGGTCATGGGTGGAGATTCGCAATAATCAGGTCCTTTGGGAAAAGAAAAGTGGCTTCCCAATGCATTTTTTCCTCAAAAATTTTTAACATGGCTTAAAGTCATTTTTTTAATTTTTTGGGTTTTGCTGCTTTAAAACAAACAATACAAAAGGGCCTAAACTAAAAAAAGTTTTTCTAATAGACAAATTTTTTCTTCAAAAAATTGTCAAAAGGGCTCATGGGTTTATGTTTTTAATTTTTGGGGGGATTTTGCCCGTGACATGCACTATACTACAGGTCCATTTTAAAAAATGTTGTTTTTTAACAGACATTTTTTTTTCTTAAATTTTCCAAAGTGGCTCAAGGGGCCTGCTTTGGGAAATTTTTTGGGGGCATTTTGCTGTGACATGCAGCTATACTAAAAGATTTCCCATTCCCAAAAAATGTTGTTTCAAAAAACATTTGTTTTTTCAAATGTTCAAGAGTGGCTCAAAGGTTGGGGGCTGTCAGAAACAGGGAAAAAGGGAGGACACTGTTTAAAGGACGCATATTGCAAAAAGACTTTTTTTTTGCAAAATCTTTAACATACTATCAATCCCCCTTTAAATTTAGACAATTCCTCAATTGTACAAGGGAGGTACAGGGAAAAATTGACCAATTAGTTATTCGAGTACATGGAGTATGGGGGCCCCGGACAGAGAACAAAGTAAAAGAGACCAAATTTTCCCCCCGCACCTTGATAAAATGAGAAAAAAGAAAGCCAAGTAAAGGGCCCTTGGGGGTAAAAAGGGGCGTTTTTCCACCAAAAATTTTTCCCAATTTTTCCAATTGGTTCCCCCACCATACGAAGGGCAACGCTACCCAGGTAATTTACTGTGTCCCGAGGAAGGCGGGAGTTCTCACAAATTTTCCCTTCCGCACTCTGCTTCAGCACACAGTTTTTTGTTGCCCGCGTCATCAGTTTCATTTTTAAACCCGCTTTTTAAAAGATTTACGGGCGCCAGCCTGGGCTCTTTAAACCCCACCCACTGTAACTCCCCCCCTGGGGCATGGGTGGGGGCACAGGACGGGAAGTCAATGTCCATTCAACTAAAATGGGGGTTTTTAAAAAACTCCTTTTTTCCGGGGACTTTTGTAATCTGGGGGGCAGACAGGTTTAATGGGGCATACTGTGGCCCAGGACAAGGGGCAGTAAAATGTCCATTCAACTAAAATGGTGGTTTTAAAGACTCCTTTTTTTGGCACTTTTTAAAATGTGGGTCAGAAGGTTTAATGGGCATTCTGCGGTACAGGGGAAAAATATGTTATTTTCCCCCGGGTTTTAACTAAAATGGTGGTTGAAAGCCCTTTTTGCGGGGACTTTTTTTTAAAACTGGGGTTTTTGGGCCCGGTTTGGGGGGCATGCTGCGTTTCCCGGAAAAGGGATAAAAAAAATTCCAGTTTTAAGAACATGATGGGTTCAAAAAAAAACTGCCTTCGGCACTTTTTAATTTTTTGGGGGATGCAGGTTTAAAAGGGGCAGCTGTGGTACAAGACAGGGATAGTGGAAAGGCTTGGGCTTTTTTTTTTGGACTTTTATAACCTAAGTTTTGTTCCTAAGATGTACCGTAACCATTTGACTGTTTTTGGAAAGTTAAATTTTAGCTTCTCCCCTTGTTTGGGTGTAATAATGAAGGGGTTGTTTTTCCCCCCCCCTAGACTTTTAAAGGGCATCGCTCAAAATCGACGCTCACTATAGAAAAAAACCCTTAAACGATAGCGCCGACTATCGACTATCGTCCATCCGATAGCCCCCAACCCCCCTCCCAACCCCCTCCCGCTCAACACTATAAATAAGTTTTTTATTTTTTTCGATTAAAAATGTTATAAAGTAAGAAGAGCAAAACAGGCTAAATTTGAGGATTTCAATAGAAGTCGAATAATCCCACAGTAAGGTATTCATTTACCATCTAAGGGGTTTTAAAAGAATACTCTAAAAGGACTAGCAAGGGGCTATGAACTAAAATAATTTGGGGAAAAAAAATTGCCTTTTGCTCTTACACAAATTTCAAATCCCCTTTTAAAAATTGTGAATTTTTGAATTTCCCGATTATTTTGCCCCCATAATAATGTTACAAACCTTTGTGTTTCTCCAAAGCCAGCTGTGATATAAAATGCCCTAGTGAATATGTTAACATTTTATATTGTATAGCAGTATTACAGGCAAATGAAAAGTGTACATTGCTCCAGTAAAGCAATTCCAGATCAAATTGCAACCCCGTCTAAATAGCTTTAGTTGAACAGGACCTCAACATAAATATATTCTCAAAAATAACTGGAAAATTTATAAATGCCAAAAAAGAGATGTTTGTATGAATTGGGGTTTAAACCAAAGGACAATAACCAGTGCTGCTTGCTTTAATAAAGGTTAATGGAAAATGCATCGTGTTATTGTCATAAAAAAGCCTTTCAGTTTTTTTTTTCGTTAATTAGTCTCACTATGGGCTAAACAGTCTTCATATACTTTATTGAATTTATATACATTTTACATTGTGTTTAATCATTATTTCTATTATTTATATGGTTGTAAGTGATGACCAGGGGCGTTGCTAGGGTCCCAAAACATCCGGGGCCCGGGCCCTTTGTGTTAAGTTTTGCTCAGTAGGGCGGAGTTCACACAGCATTTTTCACGCCCCATTGTGAACTGCAGCATGTATTTTTACAGAGAAAAAACTGTAGCCAGCGCGTCCCTCTGATATTTATTCTCCCCTGAACGGGTAATCCTAGCTCTCAGTGAGACCTATGAATTACCATAATGTCGGCCCGTATGTCGGGCGTATTGAAGCGCAATTACACGCCGAACTACAGACCGACATTACGTGGTGTGAACATACACAGTGTATTTTTGGGGCATAACTGCTGTAATGCGTCCAAAGTGCGCCCCACAAATACGGTAAAATCATAGCGGTGAGGGCTCTGGTTACTGGTTGCTTTCCCTGGAACACAGAACCCGCCCGTAAGGTGAGGTTCGGGGCACAGGCAGGGCTATTCGGGGCTTGTGCCCCGAACATTACTGCCTAGCGATGCCCCTGGTGATGACATTCCATTTGGAACATTATCCTTTACTACTACAGTCGGTGGGAATCTACACTATAGAAGCGCCGGCCTGCTGACTGACGAGCATGCCTGCCCAGCAGATAATTATCTACTTGGTATGTGGACAAGTCAGGAGAGCGATACTTCTGACTGTATCTGCCTGCCCACTGACTGTAGTAGTAGGGGATGACGTTCCGAATGGCACATCATCGCATACAGCCATGTAATAAAAATAATGGGAAAACACACAATGTAAAATACATATAAATTTTATAAAGTATACACATACTTTATTAGCCCTTAGTGTGCCTAATTAACTAAAAAAATATCTGGACAACTCCTTTAATCTCTTCCTGACACAGGATTTTTTTTTTGTCACATTTGTTTTTCCTTCCGCCCTTTCCAAGAGCCATAACTTTCTATTTTTATTTTGATGAACTGGATAGATTTATGGGGGACATGTTTGAAAACTGTCTTGGTCTAAGACTTTTCTTGTTGCCCATAGCAACCAATCAGAGCGCCCCTTTCATTTTTCTGAGCTCTATATGATATGAAAGGGCACCGCTGATTGGTTTCTATGGGCAACAAGAAAAGTCTTAGACCAAGACAGTTTTCAAACATGTCCCCCTTTGTCTTTTTTCCAGCCTTGCAATCCACGGATCTCATGTATGAAAACTGTCTAGGTGTAAAACTTTCTTAGTTGCCCATAGTAACCAATCAGAGCTCTTCTTTCATTTCATATAGTGCTCTGAAGAAATGAAAGGGGAGCTCTGACTGGTTGCTGTTGGCAACAAGGAAAGTTTTACACCTAGACAATTTTAATATATGAGGCCCTATGTTCTTATGTTCCAGCTTTCATTTATTTCTATATCATATATTGAAAGTCATCTCAACTTTATATATGAGCCATATACAGTGGGGAAAAAATGTGCTTGCCTATTACAGATTCAGTCTTCCCAGCCCGGTGCAGGGCTACAATTTTGTTTCCGGTGTCCCTCGACAGCTCTTTGGTCTTCACCATAGTGGAGTTTGGAGTGTGACTGTTTGAGGTTGTGGACAGGTGACTTTTAGACTGATAACAAGTTCAAACAGGTGCCATTACTACAAGTAATGAGTAGAGGACAGAGGAGCCTCTTAAAGAAGTTACAGGTCTGTGAGAGCCAGAAATCTTGCTTGTTTGTAGGTGACCAAATACTTATTTTCCACCATAATGTGCAAATAAATTCTTTCCAAATCAGACAATGTGAATTTCTGGATTTGTTTTCTCATTTTGTCTCTCATGGTTGAGGTCTACATATGAGGTCAATTACAGGCTTCTCTCATATTTTTAAGTGGGAGAACTTGCACAATTGGTGGCTGAATAAATACTTTTTTCCCCACTGTATTTAGTGCAAGCAGATCAAACACACACTCACTAACACAGTGTATATCACAACTGATTGATATGGTTTTATATTGACGAGCCTTTCCACCTTCCTCCCAATCACCTCTTTCCGCACACTTCAGGTTTGATGTGCACATCATTTTACATATAACCCCCTATTCTTGAGTCTTGGTTTCACAAAAGTGGGTTACTGTGGTTCAGACAGTATTTGTGTGAGTATTCTTCCAAATGTTTTGTGTGTTTCTTTTAAGTGCATGCTTTAGTCTTCTAGACAGAAACACAATGGGAGTTGGTTTTACTGAAAACGAACACAAATAAAGATTCCCCTTATTTTTTATTTTTAAAAAACAGCTAGTCAAGGAATCGGCACTTAAAGTTTCATTATGGTCCACACTGACATATACATAATAAAGAAGAAAGATTGCATCATGGTTGCTCATTAAGGACTCTAAGGATTTTACTGCAAACACCGTTACTATCTTGTGAATCTTATTATGTGTGCATGAGTTCTCTATACCTGAACATCTGCTTTTGTTATTGGCATTAAAACTTGCTTTGTGGCATTGAAGGAGAACATAAAGTTAGTATATTACTAAATTTGATTCTCATGTTCACAGGGTACTTGTAACCCCAGGCCCAGTTTAGTAAACTTATTCACACTTGAGAAGTTTTTGAAAGCAAATTTATATGCAAGCCATACTCATTGTTTATTGGTTTCAGATAAGTAATGAAGACAGATATTAAAAAAAACATAAGATTTATGGAGATGTAGCTAACAACTCCCAGGTCATATGCAAAATCAGTTCTTAAAATTGATGTGGTAGACCTAAATCTGTCAATCCATTAGTGCTGTTTAAAATTTAGGGGAACACACTGATATATCACAACACGTTACCTTTGATTACATAGCTCTATGATATTTTTTGGACAGCCATTCCAACGTTGATATACTGTTTAAGATAAACTCCCTATATTTCTTCTAGTAACCATGTTCAGTCCATGCTTTGTTTTTAGGTAGAATTTACTTATTTTCTGAAATATTTTATCTTTGGCATGAAATAGAGTTAATGTAGTCCAAAAGAGATTACGTTTGCCTTATTGTTTAGACTTGTATTTCCCCTTGGTGCTATATTTCGGGACACCTGTTTCCCAATGGATACCAGAAACATACAGGGATACATTTAAAGATAGTACTATTTATACCTACATCATTTACAGAGAGAGACATGAACATAGTATTATCTATGCCTACATCATTTACAGGGATAGATGTAAACATAATAGTATCTATAGCTACATCAATTACAGTAGTAAAATATTAGTATTATTATTATTTATTTTAAAGCACCATTGATTCCAGGGTGCTGTACATTCAAAAAGGGGGGTTACATACATAACATATGTCAAACATGTACAATGATAACAATGAATGACTTTCGACTGGCACAGAGGGAAAGAGGACCCTGCCCACGAGGGCTTGCAATCTACAGTGGAGGAGGAAAGAGACAGAAGGTGAGGGGCAGACATATTTGTGGGGTAGCACAATGGGCTGCGGGGTATTGTTGGTTATAGGTTTCCTGAAAGATGGTTTTCAGGTTGCTTTGAACCTGGTGAAGGTGAAGGAGAGTCTGATGTGTTGGGGCGTTAAGTTCCAGAATGTGGGTGAAGCACGGGAGAAGTCTTGGAGGCGGTTGTGTGAGGAGCTGATAAGAGGAGAAGGTCATGTGAGGAGTGGAGATTGTGTGAGGGGAGATATCTGGAGATTAAGGCAGAGATGTGGAGGGGAGAGGTTATGGAGAGCCTTGTAGGTCATGGTTAGTAACTTGAAATTAATTCGCTGGGCAATGGGTAGCCAGTGAAGGGATAAATGTGGTGCTATATGTACCTACGTAATATATAGGGACAGGAATGAAGACATTACTATCTACAACTACATAATTTAAAGGTATAGATATAAAAACAGCACTATCTAAACCTACATCACTTACAGGAATAGACATGGATTCATTACATCATTTACAGGGATAGATGTGGATTCAGTTTTTTTCCCCTCTATTACCTGCAGGTTGATGTAGTAATGCAGTGCTAACAGTGCCTACATCATTTCCTTGGCAGATTGTATGCTCACTTACTAAGGCAATTGCCCTCCTGAAACAGATGCAGCATAGAGGTGTACACCAGAAGTACCCCCAGAGTCATAACTTTTAAACTTTTCCATCAATATAGACTTGTTTTTTGTTACAAGTTGTCATTTTTAATGTCACAATTTTAGGGTGCAAATAATGAATTGAAAAAAATGTTTATTAAAAAAAAATTACACTTTTTATTGGTGGGGTTGGTTTCTTGAGGTTAATGTGTGATAAAAAGAATACTTGATAAAATTGTTCTCTGTATCACAATTACAGCATTTTTTTTAGTTTACTACTTTTGCACAATAAAAACCCTTAAAAATGATGGGGCTGATTTGCTATAATATTTGCGGCTAAAATCTGTCATAAAATGTAAAAAAAAATTGGTGCATTTTGATGAAATATGGTACATCTAGTTTAAGATTCAGTTTCATTTATTTGAAACATTTTTTCTGGCTTACCTGATAATGGGATGTAGCTATGTGGGCATGGATAATGGATTTGGGGGAAGAGGGTTTGTATTAAAAATTTGATCAAAAAACCTAAATTGGGTGTGGAAATGAATTTTAACACAAAATAAGCCAACTAGTAGTTTGGCAAGTCTAAAGATGCACTAAAATTACAATACAAAAAACCCTGTGAAAATTTTGGGATATCCAAACCCTCCAAAGGGGGTTTTTTTTTTTTTTTGGTCATGCTTGTTTTTCCCCCTCCCCCCTTTCCCAAAGCCAAAATTTTTTTTTTCCACAACAGACAAATGAGGCTTTTTTTTTTGGGGGACAATGTATTTTCTAATGTTGCTTTTTATTACCAAAAATTTTAAAAAGGGGAAAACCGAAAAAAAATTTTTAGTTGGCAAAATGAAAAAAAATTATTTGTACCATGTTTTGGGGGTTTTGTTTTTTGGGGTTTTTCAATCTCTTAAAAGTGATATTTACCTAATTCAAAAGGGTTATACACATCCCCAAAAAAAAACAGTAGGGTTTCCGTTAGGGTTTTGGGTACGGGGAAAAAAAATTTCCAAAATATTTTTGTTTTTGAAATTCGCACTGCAGTGACATTTTTGCGATCTAGTTTTTTTTTTAACCCCTAGGAGTCGTAGGGTGCTTTTTTGTGGGCTGAAAGTACTTTTTTTTTGCTAGCATTTGGAATGCATCTCTTTTTTAAATTTTTTCCATTTTTAGGAATGGAAATCCAAAAAAAAAAGAATTTTGGCATTTGGATTTTCCCTTTTCTTTTAGGTGATAAATGATGTTATGTTTTAAAAGATCTGACTTTTTCGGACGCGGTGTTACCAAATATGTGTAATTTTTTATTATTTTTTATTTGTGAAATGGCCAAAGGGTTGAATTTGAACTTTTATATTTTTTTTCCTTTTTTTTAAAGTTACATTTAACAGCAATGTTTTTGCAGATTTTTGCAAAAAAAAACTGGATTCAGCCTGGCCTGGATTAAATCATCTTGACTTGGGTCAAATCTGACATTGACTTTAATTCGGAACACAATGCTAATTTGTTAATGATATGCTATTTGTATGTACTTTAGAAATGCACATAGTTAGCATGACTACAAATACACTATCTCAGATATGAATATTATAGGTATATATACAAAAGATCTAATATATCCAAAAGTACACGTCGTATCTTACTATAAAGCATAGCAAATAGAACAAACACACATTGTAAATGAAATAGTAAACTTGTTTGGCTGTCATTATGGTGTGCAAATTGTTTTGTAATGATATTATGTTGTTGTCCTCATTGGATGAAAGAGAAAAAATAAATAAGCTTAAATTGCGCCTTGGAACAATAATAGATAGAGATACGAGGAACAATCTATGATCTCTGCACCGATTGGAGAATTGCTCAATGACAACATATGTGTTTATTAGGAGAAAGAAATAATGAGGCACTTCAGCGCTATACAGCTGCTGAATATCGCATAGATTTTCCTAGTAATTAGTAAAGGACAAGCTGTGTTTGGGCTACTTGCATTCGGCCAGGTCTGACTGTGATCATGTGACTGAATCACGGTGCTTCCTGACAGATGTGATTTTATATAACATTTTTCCTTTTAATATACACACATATCTTATCTCCCTCTTATAAACACAATTATTCAATCTGTGCATCTATCACTGGCATACACTTTTACCTTAGCTGGCTCCACTGCAATAAATGTCAGATCAACTTAGAGGGAAATTGCAGATAAAACGCAGGCTGTACGTTTTGATCTATTGTCAATCATTGAGGTCAGCTCTGCCAGTCAGTATTACCACGGCAATTGGCAAAGCATGCTGAGAGTTGTCCTTAAAAGCGGCTGAAAGTATTCCGTTTTACTATTCCAGCCCTGTAGATCCAGTAGTGGTTTAAAAGTGGGACATGGACTTGTATTGACCTCTATTTCTAGCTTTCTACTGCAGTAAATTCACTGTCTAACCATTATTATTGTTATTAAGTTTCATCAAGTCATTTTATCCCCCTGCAACCGTAAAAATAGTGTTGCTATAGAAGGTCCTGTCTTCTTTTTGGGTCATCATGTATCTTAGCAGCATTGAGATTGTATCCATGTTCTGGCTGGTCTTCCTCCTCCTTTATCTTTTCAACTTTTTTGTGAATAAGTGTCTTTTTCAATAATTTAGTACTTTAGTTGTCCAAAACAAGAACACTTTAGTCCTTCAAGTGGAAAAATAAGCATGGTGTACTAAAGAATCCACTTGTTACTGAAAAAGAAAAGTTTTCTCTGGCTCCAAAGTTTAAAGGCATCAAAAAATTTTCTTTCATTCTTCACTGTGGTCCAGTGCTCACATCCAGCTGTCATCATAAGACATTCCATAACTTCACCACTGGTGCTGGTTTTCACAGTTACCTCATTACATAGATACATAGTTTGTAAAGCCAAAAAAATACAGACTTCCATCCAGTTCGGACTATTGTGCTATAGTATTGATCCAGAGGAAGGCAAAAACCCCCATGAGGTACAAGCAAATTCTCCTCATTTAAAGAAAAAAATTCCTTCCCGACTCCAATCTGGCAATAAGAATAAACCCCTGGATCAATGAAACCCTCTCCAGAATCCAAGTCATTATACCTTTGTTTATAACTATTACGCTCTTAAAATGGCATCCAGACCCCTTTTTTGACTTCTGTTAGTGAATCCACCATGACAAGTTCCTCTGACAGAGAGGACCACAGTCTCACTGCTCTTACAGTAAAGAATCCCTTTCTACAACTAAAATGGTCCATTCCCCTTTTTAGTTTGGTTGCTCGTCTTTGCACTCTCTTTAATTCCAGTACATTCTTTCTATAAACTGGGAGCCGCAGAACTGAGGAGTAATGATGTCCAGATGTGGGGCGTGCCCCAATGTTTTATATATCAGCAATATTACATCCCTGTGCTGCGAGTCCATGCCTCTTTTAATACACAACATCTTTCTGCCCTTATAGGCAGCTTATTGACATTGTGCTGTTATGTAATCTATGATTTACAAGTATACCCAGATCCTTCTCAATAAGCGATTCTCCCAGTTTTTCACCGCTGAGTACATATGTTGCCTGCAGTTTATTAGTACCCAGATGCAAAACTTTACATTTATTCACACTAAACCTTACACTAAACCTCATTTACCAAGTGGATGCCCAAACACTCCAGGTCCAGGTCTGCTTGCAATTCATGAACATCTTCCATAGATTGCAACACACTACATAGCTTGGTATCATCTGCAAAAATAGAAACACTACTATTTATACCCTTTCCTATACCAATAATAAATAAATTTAATACAAGAGGACGTATTACTGAGCCTAGGGGTACTCCACTTATAAACAGAGACCATTCCGAGTAGGAATAATTTACCTCTACCCTCTGAGCATGAACTGATTTTTTTATCCAGTTACACACTATTATTTTTAATCCTATAAATAATTTACCCATAGGCACTTATGAGGCACAGTGTCTAAAAACATTCGCTCTGCTATCCAGACTTCTACTTACCTCTTTATTAAAAGAAATCAGGTTGGTCTGACAACTTCTGTCCTTGCAATCACTTGTAATATTATATTCTGCCACATAATCCTGAATATAATCCCTTTTTAGCCCCTAAAATATATTTCCCACAATATATGTTAAACTTACTGGTCTATAATTACCTGGGACAAGACCTAATCATTTTTTGGACATGGGAACCACATTTGCCTTGCGTCAGTCTCCTGTTACTATATCTGTCATCAGAGAATCTCTAAATATTAAGTAGAACTGCACAGAAATAACTCAGCTGAGTTCTTTAAGAAACCTTATTTGTAAGCTATCTGGTCCAGGAGCCTTGGTCACATTTACTTTATTTAACTTAGCTTGAACTATTTCTTTACTCTTACAATTTTTTTTATACCAGTTGATGTATTAACAGTACTGGCACCACCTACATCAGCCTCTTTCACCTCCTTTGTATAGACGGAGCTAAAGAAACCATTTAGTAGCTCGGGATTCCCATTGACCAACTCCCTATTACTATTTTTTCAGGATCCTACATGCTCTGATCTTATCTTTTTGGCATTTATATGTTTAACAAAATGCTGGGGTTTGTTTTGCTGTCCTTGGCCACCTGCCTTTCATTTTGCTTTTTGTTTTGCTACCATCAAGTATCTGACTACTAAATCTATTAATATCACGATCATACCTTGTTACTTAACCCCTTAAGGACCCAGCCAGTTTTGACCTCTCTGACACACCGAAATTTTGAAATCTGGCATGTGTCACCTTTAATGTGAAGATAACTTTTGACACTTTTTACCTATCCATGTGATCAGAGATTGTTTTCTCGGTGACACATCGAGCTTTTAAGTTAGTAGAAATTTTGGATCCATACAATTTCTTGATTGTTTGGTGAAAAATATAAAAATGTCATGAAAATTTTGAAAAATTTAGTCATTTTGAAAGTTCCAAAATTTCTGCGTGCAAGACAACCAGATAATTAATTACCACAAAATAGTTTATAACTAGCATCTACCGCATATGTCCACTATAGGTTGGCATCAGTTTTTTAAAAGTTTTTTGTTTTATTTTACAACATTAGGGGCTTAGAAACTTAGTACTAATTTCATCCGATCCGTTTTCCAAGAAAATTTGCAATATACATTTTTTTAGGTACCAGTCCCAGTTCTGATGTGGCATTGAGGGGCCTGCATGTTAGATACCCCCATAAAGACTCATCAAAGAAACTAGAACCCCTTAAAGTATTTACAAGTGTTTAGGAAGTTTGAAAACCCTTTAGGTAATTTCACAGAAATTAAAGCAAAGTGGAGGTGAAATTTAAAAATTTCAACTATTTTTGCAGATTTTTCAATATTTATCCATTATTCACTGAAATACGGTAAAGAGTGACTAGTAAATGCAACTTAATATTGATTCCCCAATTCGTGGCGTTTATTAGAGATATCCCATATTGTGGCCCAAGTGCATTATTTGTCTCAACTATAACCCCCATAATAGGAGAAGAGCACTTACTGGACTCTGGGTCGTCATTTTCAATAACGATTTTATCAAGGCGCCATTACATCAGGTTGATGTACACCCTAAGGTCGGAAAACCTTATCAATACCCCTAAAGAAACCCCATATTGGAAACTACACCTCCTTAAGGAATATAACCAGGGGTTGCCAGTGAAAAGTATAATAGACCCACAGGTGATTCACATTTTTTTAAGCATTATGGCCTGTGAAACTTACTTATTATTGTTTTTTTAAACAATAATCTGCAATTTTAGCTCAAAAAGTTTCATAATACAAGGAATCCTGAAAAAAGACCCACATTCTTGTTAATAAATATTCTTCCAAGTGTGTCAAAACCGTTACATGTGGGTGTAAACTGCTGTTTGGAGGCGCATGACATGGCATAGCAAGGGAGGAGCGCTATTTGGCTTTTGGAACGCAATTTTGGTGGGCGCCATGTCGCCATTTGCAAAGGCCCCAAAAGTAGCAGACCGGCTAAACCTTCCAGAAGTTTCCATATCCATGTTGGATTCGACACACATCAGGATCTAACATCTAGGGGTGTACTGAGCATTGGGATGCACAGTGTTCCAAATTTTTTTTTTGCATTAGGGCATGAAAAGGTGAAAAAACGCAGGTTCGTCATTAGATTTTTTGTTGTTATAAATTTTACAGCATTCCGCCATACGGGATGAATGAAGGGAATAATTTACAATCGAAGGTACGGTATATTTTTACCAATGATATAGATTTTATGTATTTTTTTCTTTTTATTACTTTACAGAAATAAGCCTATAAAAAAGTGCGTTTTTTAAGTTTGTCGTATTCTGACAGCCATAACTTTTTTTTTATTTTGCTGTGTTCCAGAGCTGATTATGGGCTTGTGTTTTTTTGCGGGATGAGTTTGATGGTTTTATTGTACCATTATAGGGGGGCATATGAGCTATGTTCACTTTTTATTAAGGTTTTTTTTCTTAGACGTTTTGAACGAAAAAACAGCAATCTTGGTAAGTTGTTTTTTTAATTTTTATTTTTAATGAGTGGACACTCTGCGTATATATGACATGCTGAGCTTTAACTCACAGGTCAATTTAATTAACAGTGATACCCAATTTGTAATTTTTTTTATGTTTTAACTGCATTTATACAATATAAAAACACTATATTCAACCAGGAAAACATGTGTTTTGCATCGCCATAGAAGTCACTGAGAGCCATAAATTTTAATTTCTGGAGTTTTGATTCTGTGTAGAGGGATTTTTTTTGACGGGATGCGATTACGTTTTATTAGTAACATATTTAATGAGGTAAAAGGCTATATTTTGATCCGCTTTAAATCATTTTTTTTGGAAGGCAGGGTGAAGAAAATACTGAAATCCTAGTAGTGTATTTTAAATTTTATTTTTAACAGCACTCCACCTTGCAGTAATCCGTGTAATAATTAGCTTTACTCTTTCGTGTCTATAAGATTACGGCTATGATCCTGTTTTATATAGTTTTTTTATGTTATAAGGCACTTTTAAAAAAATTAAAAAGTGTTTTTAGTGTGTTCAAAAAACAATTATGCACGCTTGTCTTCTGAGAGCCATAAATATGTTTAATTTTCCGCATACAGAGTTTGTGTAAGGACTTTTTGTTTGCGGGATGAACTTGACATTTTAATTGTTACAATTTGGCGTTTATAGGAGTTTTTTATCGTTTTTGTATTCCATTTTTATGTGCTGCGGGATAAAACAAAAATCCTTAATAATGTGATTGTTTTTTTGCTATTTTTTTACTGCTTTCAGTGTAATGGGTTTATTAGCCATGACAGATATTATAGGGCAGGTAGTTTACGCACATGGCGATACCAATAATGGTACTTTATTTATTTTTTGATCTTTTTTGGGGCGATTGCGTTTGTAAAGGGAAAAGGCGGTGTACGTGTTTTTATTTTATTTTCGTTTTGGTTTTACCTTGTTTTTCACTTTTTTTAACTTTCTTTTTACTTTTTTTCACATTATTTTTTTACTTTTCCCCTTATGTATTTGAATGAGAGGAATCTTCAGATCCCTCATTCAATAGGAATCAGTACATAGCTTGTTGCATCCACTGATTCCTATGACAACTGACAGGTCACGATCCACGGCCCCATGGCCCACAGTGCACGGCCGGGCATCGGACATCACAGACAAACCAGAAGGTATTCTATGCCATTCCCGTGCAGTCTGTCAAAGGCAGGAGCTGCACGGATACACCGCGCGATCCGTGCATTTGCTGCTGCCGACAGAGACACAGTAGGGAGATTGCTCCACCTGCCGTCTCTCTTAATTATTGCGACCTATCGGTCGCAATAGTTAAGGGGTGAACCTCCCCTCCCCCCCCGGAGTGATCTCGGGTCGGGGCCGACGCAGGGGGATGTCAGCTGTAATATTACAGCTGACATCCCCTCGCCTGAATATACTGCTGCAAAAACCTTGTTTTAGAGTTCGTGTGATCGCTCAGACGTATCCATACGTCAGGTGCGTTAACCCCCCAAACTACCTGGACATTAAATGCATACTCCACAGACGTAAGGGGTTAATTTAAAATTAGAAGATGCCTTAGGGGTAGTTGAGCTCCTATCCAGTTGTGAGAAAAACAGCAATTCAAGAGCAATTCAATATATCTACAATTGAGGTTTTAATATTCATATAAAAAAGGTTGAGTGGTAGAGCAGTTTCATGGTTTTACAGTCTCTATTGAGGTACATGATGATGATAAAGATACATGTGTGAAATGCTTCAAGAAAATGTCACAAAGCCCTGATCTATTGCGTCAACAACACAAAAAAGTGTCATGTTTCTTTGTTTTCTGTCAGCTGGCAACCTGAACTTTTGGTCATCCACAGTCATCCATTACTTTAATAAGCCAGTATAGGGCAAGTTTTTGGCTAGCTTTTCTTTGTCTTTACAGAAAAAAAAACCTAATTATCATCTTTTTCATGTGAGCTTTGTTTTTGCCTTTTGAAATATGAAGATGTGTCTTTTTGACTTTCTTTATACTACTTATTCCCATAAGAACATCCCGATTGCATGCATTTCAGGCAATATTCTTTCCTTTTTTTTTATTAAATACATACAAATAATCTGTATTTCATATAAGGGTATAAATATCAGGGTAGCGAGTGAGGTCCTGATTATGGGACCCAACAGCCCAAATAATCAATCTCTACTCCTAGTCGAAGCGACCACTGTAGTTAATGAAAGGAAGTGGTGAAAGAAGTCAAAGCTGAGCAATGACAAACCAGGAAATGAGGAGAGGACATAAAGAGGAAGAACTAAAATATTAATGAACGTTTTATGTCCTGTACTCCTATGCTAAGGAAAATGGTTATGGTGGAGTTCAGCCATATTCCAAATTATGGCATGGGACCCTACCATGTTTTTACACAATAATTATTGAACAATCTTCCCAATAGTGGTCTATTATAATTGAACCAATTAATACATTGGACAGTTTATATTGTGAGTGGTCCGTCATTAATAATGCAAAGGGCAAGTTTAAATGATTTATTACAGAATATCTTCACACTGTTGTAAGCTTTGTTATCACACTGGAAAGCTGCGAGCTGATCTGTTTCATTGTCTGCTGGAAGCTCAGCTGTACATATGTAATTTTCAGCACCACTGGGCAAATTTTTGTTTTAATATTTCAAGATGTTAATGTCCCATGTGATACAACCAAATTGTAATGAAGGCTTCATTTACTTCATCTGGTTTCTTGAATAAAAATGATAAGAGACCGAAACAGAAAGATGTATATTATAATTAAAGTACAGCGTAGTCTCTCAAACCAACTCCTTGGTAAAATAAGTGCCCACAGCTTTATGGATCTAATAAGAAATTAACTTCATTTCATGTGTGTCCGACCTTATAATTCCTAAAATTAATAATTAGATAAATTTTCATTGAGATGTAGAAAACAAATTTTCACCTAACTCTCACATTTACAATTAACAGCCTCGATTTATGGCCACGTCCAACACATTAGTTAGAGTATTCAGTGTGGGTTTTTTTTACGTTTTTATAAACCCACAGGACAGGAATATCACCGTACAGCATTGGGCTTGTAAAAATACACGTAGAACACTGTCAAACTGGATAATCTAGAACAGGACCTGAGCCAAAACAAAATGACTGGTATTTTATTGCCAGGACAATGATGAGCCTATTTCAAAACTAAGATTTGTAGACATTCGATGCGCTGTGAATTGTTGGCTGATTGGCCCAAGAGGTGGAGATTTTTGAATATCCTGCCTACACTACCAATTTTCCAGTTTTACACACAGTGTTTATAGGTGTTTTTATTTTTAAGCTTTCAGCAGATGAGTCTTGACCCATTTCTTGAGATCAGAGCTATATTCAAAAGGCATTTTCCCTGATGTGCCATCAATTAGTATGGGGGAACTGACACGTCTTTATTTAACTAGAAGAATAACACCATGCAATAGGTCATTAACTAAAAAAAAATTTCACCAGATGTCAAGAAAGATTCCTATATATATTGGGTGATTTTGTAACTCAGTTTACATGCATTAACTTGGCTTATTTAAACTCTTAATTAATAAAGAGTGTAACATGATTATATTGTCGGTGTGTGACTATTTCACGTGGTGAATGTACAAGGCAGAACTAATTTTATTTAAAATAGATAAACTTAGGAGCAAAGGGCGAACTAACGGGATACTTTGTCCAGAGCTTAAAGTACCTTGAAATAAAATTGGCCTTGAAGAAGTTTTTTAAAGTACTGTATTCAATGAAAAACGTTTTTTTTGTGAAATGTTAACTTATAGTCTTATGAATAACTTTTGTGTTATTTGTTTTTGGTATATTATTGCCTTCGTAATTTTTAGGCCTAGGCAAGCAGCAAAAGCAGATCCTGGGTATATAATTTAAGATCGATATACTGTAATAATTAGCAGAACTCTATCATTTTATCAAAATCTCACCAGAATATCACCTAACTAGGCTCTACTTCTGCAAATGGTCTAAGAATAAAGCCACAAAAAATCTAAATTAGCCACTCTTGTCTCCAAGACTTTTCTCATCCTGAACCAAGTTCAATAGAAATGCACCACCCTGGGCCACTCAGATTATACCCCAAAACCTCAGTTTTAAACCATTTCCAGAAAATCAAATATTTTAAGGCGGGCCTTCAAAATTCCCTAATCCAGGTCTCTTTGCCTATTGACCACCAAATAATTTTTTTTCTTAAGTACCCCTCTATACTTTGGGTTACCCTAATTCATCTTAAATTCATACATACTCAGGATACTTGGTTGTGTGACTGTTTACCACCTATTTGTAAAGCTACAACTATTTTTGGAAAAGATGGCCACTTTAACATTGTATCACCCTATAACTTTAACAGATAGTAAGCTCTTTGGATCAGGGCACCGTCAATGCCTCTTGTTTATGCGATTTGTTAAATTTGTTACTTTAGAACATCTGATTGTTTGTATTACTCTGTGCTATGGGAATAAGTTGGTGCTATATTAAACATTACCGTTATTATTAGTAATCCATGTAAACATGCTGTTCAAATTCAAAACCAAACATTGAATGTTGAATGTTCTGTATCCAATTTTCCCATCACCTACAAGTATTTTTTTTGGCTTGTAAAGTTAATTAAATTCATGAAACCTTATCCTTTTAATATGTGGCAGCAAGCACAAATTCAAATCACATATTATAGAAGAAGCCTATAGGAAAATACTTTACATAGAAGATTGCTACAATTATAAACCTATAGGGGCAAGTCCCGACGGCACGGGTTTGTGGACGGTTTTTTTTTCAGACAGTGTTGGTATGCGGTTTAGCAGACCGTCTGAAAAACCGTCCGCAAACTGAGCACAATGGCCTCCTATTGAACAACCGTGCAACGCGTCCCCCACTGCACGGGTTTCCCGCTCCGTCTTTTTTTTCCTCCACCCGCGGGACGCCCAAAAAACATTCAACATGCACCATTCATTATTGCCCGTCTGGTATTTTGCGGAGAAAAGCCGCCCCCACCTCCTGCGGGCCGTGTCCGTTAATTTGTCCATTGCCGAGTGTAAACGGGGGCCCATAACTGCCATAATGACAACGAGATAACAATTACATTACAAGGTCAGAAAGTAACTCTGTTAATCCCTTAGATTCCCATGGTAAATGTGACTGCAGACATGTAAAGGTTAAGAAACAATTCCGAGTAACTCTGCCCTACTACAACTGGAATTTCAGGGTCCCGACCAGTTGAACGTGGCAGAACGGCCTTCATAGCTGTCATCTAAGGCATGTTCACACGGTTTATAAAATGGCCGTATTTCGTCCGTAATTACGCGCTCGAAGTGCGGCAATTTACGGGCCGAAAACGCCCATTTCATTACGGTAAATTTCACAGTTCTCATAGAAAACTATGATTAAGTCTCCTCACCCCCGCCCGGCGAAGCCCGCCGGGCGGGAGAATAATTGACATGTCACCTTTCTAGCGGCGTATACGCGCCGCTAGCAGGATTGTCTTGGGGCCGGCGAAGTGCCGGCCCCAACCGCACACCGGTATGTTTTGTCCCACACCCCCGCACACCCCTACCCCCTGGGTGCCCCCATCCACACGGAGTAATTGCGGGGCGTAATTACGTCCCCAATTAAGCCGTTTGAACCATAGCCTTAATAGTTTTACCCCCATTCAGTGTTGATAGAACCATTCGTGAAAAGTAAATTCCAGTCAAACTTCACAATTTTTTAGAAACTTGAGCTAAACTTAACATTTTACAGTTTCATAAATCGTCGTAAATGTTCGACTTTAACATGGCGTTCGATATCGCTATTTTAAAATAGTTTTCAATGTGCCAAAAATGGCGCGCCGTACGGAAGTGATTTTAGGTGCAAATAAATCCGTGTAAATGTGCACCAGAAAGTACGATCCTCTCAGAAATCTTGTGGCGTCAGGAAATCCGTTGCATAGTAAACATAATTCGCCATAAAAAGGCACCAGCGTATCAATTTTAGGCACAATACAATATGTCCGTTAGCCCGGTGTAATATATGCGCCTTGTTTTGGGTGTACTGTATATGGATGGTAATTACTCGCTTCTTTCACACCAGTACAGGTAATAAAAATTACCTGAACATCTTCTCACCATTGACTTTAACGGGTTTGAGTTCAAGCGTCAAACCACGAACCTCAAACCGATTACACACTAAAAGTTCGAGTTCGATTGAACATGAACATTTTACTGTATCTTCTCATCACTAATCACCACCATTTATTTAATGTTCCACCCGACAAAAAATTTCATTGCGTTTTTAGGCACAGTAACTGGTGCCATTAAAAAGTTGTCCCTCTGTCATTTCAAACAACAAGACGACATATCTCTTGTACAAATTAAAAATAAAATACAAAGCTAATGGGCTTTTTGAATGCTGGAGGAAAAAACTAAGGGGGCGGGTAATATCACTGCGGCAGAAAGGGTTTAAAAAAAAATAAAACCATAGATTTCCTTGTTGGAGTGCATTTAAGATTTTTACCAGTTGCTTTTCCACAGGCATCAGGCAGCAAAGTAACTTGTGAAAAAAACAAAAACGATAATTGTAAAAAAAAATCCAGAAAAGCACCAGATAAATAAGCAGTGTAACAAATACTATGACTGAAACCACCTTAAGGGAAGATAATTTAATGATGTAGTATCACTTTAAATTCCACATCTACAAATGCTTTTTATGGTGAATTATGCCATGAGTCTCTAATGATGAATTAGTCGGCTGGCCTTTTCCTTTTTGGATGCGGAGATTTTATGGATTAACAAAGAAAACCCCTGCTCACCTAATGTGATAAAGCTGCACACGTCCAATTGTTTGTTGCTTTTTTGTCGTTGTTCAGTCAACCCTTGCTTGTTTGTTTCGCCAGAGTGATTTGACAATTTGCTAATTAAAAAAAGGATTTAGCGATTTGCTCAACAAATAAAATCTCAGCAATCTAGTTGGCCCTGCTGGCACGGCTACAGTGTGTGTTTTATGGAGGTGTATATCAGCACCGGGGTTCTCTTCTACAATCAGCACATATTTTGGTCACAGCTTACATGCTGCAGTCTCGTGCTGTGCTCTGACATGTCACAGTCTGTTTTCCACTGTATTTTTTTTGTGCCATTTTTCGCAATTTTTCCAATTTCATGTCAGAAGTAACAAACAATTGCTACTGAGATAATTACAAATAATAATTGTGGTGGTGGCTGCGGCCCTCCAGTCTCCATGAATTGTTCTAAACTTAGTTTAGAAATAATTCAAACACTATTTTTACATTGAAACTTTTTTATTTATCAAATAACTTGTGCTACCACATATTAAAGGGAAGGTTTCATGAATTTTATTTTCATTATATTATGTTAGTTTTTAGAAGTAGTGGGGCACATGTATTATGGGAACTGTGCCAGAATTCAGGCGCAATATGGGCGACATTTATGAAGGAGTCAGCTTTAATGATCTGACGTTAAACGGGCCAAAAGTGATTAGTCTGCCTAATTTCCTGATGTATGGCGCGTCAAATGAACATGTTTGCCACACTGTGCGCCAGGTCCCACACTTTGTAATGCACCAAAGATGTGGGGGCGTTCTGGGGGGCGAGTCTCATCGTCACCACCTACGTAATGTAAAGACAAAATTATGAAATGAGGCTCGGCAAAACGAGGCACATAACTACTCGAAACAGCTGACCTATTCCTATGTGGTTCTGTCTGCGAGCCATTGAGGATCGTAATGGACTAGATGTTATGCCCATTAGGTGCAAACAAATGTCCTTATTTATTTCTCAACATACACCAGTTACATTAGATAAAAAGTAGATGTATTGAAAATATATGCGAATATATAAAATTAAATTATATACATTTCATGATAAATAATATAATATAAAATTATTTCCTATAAATGTATTTAAGATTTATAGAATCTAAATTTAAATTTAATTTTTAATTTAAAATGAAATAATATAAATTCATTAAACCAATACCAGCATCTTACCATAAATTCCCGGTCTCAATTGTGTATTAACGAGGAGGTTAGCCTAGGTAATTATACAGTGATTACAAACACTCAATCATAGCAGGCTAGAAATGAAATAAAAGGTGCTAGAATAGCATGTCAGTGAATAGAAACTGATCTTGCATGTTGCATCACAAGTCTCAGCAAGACATGTGGTGTGCTGGCTATTACTGTATGTCAAATACACAAGTTTAGTGTGTTAATGCGCCAAAGTTCTATGGCGCGCCAAACACAGATGTGAAGTGCCCTTAGTCGCAAATTCACCACTATCATATATTCAGGCACATTATACACTGAAAAAAAGACGTAAAAATTGTGTAGAGTTTTACAGCACATTTATTAGATGTTTTATAAAGTTTTAGATACTTTTGCCCCCTGTTTGACAAAAGGGAATGGCTTCTCTGAAATAGCATAGGGTGCAGCATGTGTGATGCCATGCAGTAAAATAAGGGCCAGAATTTTGGCACAATTAGTAGCAGAAAGTAAGCCAACCAATAGAAGGTGTAAACATATACTAGATGATTTACAGACTAAGCAGTCTACACATGTGGCACATTTAGGGCTTGTTCACACCGGCGTTTTTGATCCTTTTTACGATCCGTTTTCGGCACCTGAAAAGCGCATCTCTGGAAAGTCGGATCCGCAAAACGCAGCATGATGGTAACTTTTATTTGGATCCGTTTATGAAACTTTTTTTCACCTACGTTTTACGCATCCGCTTTTCCGGATTGCTGATAATCGACAGATATCAGAGAGAGAGTCTCTCTCTCTCTCTCTCTCAACTCATTACTCTTCCTTCACAAGTAAGTCATCGTCATCTCTATCCTCCACCTCTCTCTCTTATCTCATCTCTCATCCTTCCCTTCAAGTCTGCCCTCCGATTACACTTTCAAGTCTGGCCCTCCATTCACTTACAATCTGCCCTCACACAGTTCAACTTCATGTCTGCCTCCAGTTCACTTCAAGTCTGCCCCTCCAGGTTCACTTCAAGTCTGCCCTCCAGTTCACGATCAAGTTATGCCCTCCAGTTCACTTCAAGTCTGCCCATCCAGTTCACCTTCATGTCTGCCCTCCAGTTCACCTCATGTCTGCCCTCTGCAGTTCCAACTTCAAGTCTGCCACTCCAGTTCACTTCAAGTCTCCCTCCATTCATCTTCATGTCTGCCTTTCCTCCAGTATCACTATTTCATGTCTGCCGTCCAGTTCACTTCATGTCTGCCCTCATATATGCCTGCGCCGCGCGCTGCCTTTTATGTTCTGAGCACCCACCGCGCCCGCGCCGGCGCTCTGCACACCTGCGCCGCCGCGCTCTGGCACACCTGCCGCAGCTAGCCGCCTGCCCGCGCCCGCTTCTTGCTCATCACCTGCGCCTCGTTCTCACCCCCCGCTGCCCGCGCCTCCGCCCGCTCTGCTTCACCTGCGCTCTAGTGGCCCGCAAGCCTCGCCCGCCAGCCGCCGCCAGACCTGCTGCTGCTCACGCTGCGCTCCCGCTGCCCGCCGCCGCCGCCGCAACCAGCTCACCTGCGCTGGCCGCCGCTCAAAACTGCACACCTGCGCTCTGCAACCGCTGCCGCCGCCATCTCTGCTCACTGCGCTGCTGCCAGGCTCTGCCACACCTGCGCTCAACGTTAGGATGCGGTCGGTAGACCCCTGCGCGCCACGAAGCCGTACCTCACCCCCGCCTACACGCTCGTGCCTACACTCTCTGCGCTCTCCCTTTGATCCTGCTGCCGCCGCCGCTCTTGCTCACCTGCGCTGCGCCCGCCTCCTGCTCACCTAGCGCTCCGCCGCTGGCCGCTGCACACCTCTCCAGCGATCCCCCGTCCAGCCATATCCAGTGCGCGTTTTTCCCGCATCCATGCTTTCAGGGATGGCAAAAGCCGCAGCTTGTATACTACCAGGAGTGTGGGAGCGCTTTTGGACAAGTGCCAAACAGCGGACTCCATTATCTCCTATGGCGTTCAGTTGCTTAAAACGCAATAAAATTGACATGTCAATTCTGTAAGCTTATGCTAAAAGCGCACTGCAGAAGAGCTCATCAAAAGCGGCATCTGCTGAACTCACCGTGGGAACAGCGATGCCATTTTGCCATTTAACTCAATTGATTAACACACTCGACAATTGTTAATCCGATTATGCGGATCCGTAAAAACGGATCCGAAAAACGGATCACAAAAACGCATTGCCGTGTGAACTAGCCCTTACACTCGTCTACGAGTTCGACAGCATTGATAAATTCTGCCTCATTTAAGAAAACAAACTAAAAGTAAAAAGTACTGGCTATGATGGCCAATAGTATCCAACCATAACTCAGTTGTTCAATTCAATAGCTGCTCTGGAAAAATGAAATTTGACCTCTGAATTGGCTGCTATGGCAACAACTTAGGTCTTTAATCTACTCATGCCCCTACATAGCAAAAACTGACGAGTGAGTAAGTAGCATTAACCAGTGACTGGTAAGCTTATTGAGTGCCACTTATGCAACTATGGTAACTGGAATAATGCAAGAATTTTACAATTGTCACAATAAAAAAATAATAACAAAATAAGTATCGCGCAATACTATAGAACAATATACAGGCATAATGGACAGGACCTTATTGTTAGCAAACCCCTATACACTTTATCATCCAGGGGCCAGAAAAATCCAGATCACAACAGCATCAATATTAAAATAAATTCAGGTGTCAGTTCCTACAAAAAGTATCTCACAAAAGTGGGAGGTACATTACCCCTCTACATTATTTGTAAAATATTCATATTTTTCATGGGACAACACTGAAGATATGACACTTGAATACAATGTAGAGTTAGTCAGTTGTACAGAGCTGCGTATAACAGTGTAAATTTGTGTGCCCTCAAAATAACACAACAAACATCCATCACATAGTCCCTAAAACCACGTGGCAACAACATTGAATACAACCCAATGTTGAATAAGGACAAATTGTGCCCAAAGTCTCAATATATGTGGGCCACCATTGTTCCCAGTCTTAAGCATCCTTGATCTTAAGTTCCACTAGAGGCTTCCACAGGTTAGAGCCACTAGAATCCTCTTCCATTCCATCTTCCATGATGACTTTTTGGAGTCTGGTGTGTTAAGACCTTTTCCTATGCACTACCACCTCCACCAATCTGGTTTGGGATCACTACAAATGCTCAAATAGGTTTAGATCTGAGACATGCTTTACCAGTCCAGCATCTTTACTATTATTTTGCTTTAGCAAAGACCATAAGTCATCTTGAGAGATATGTTGGGGGCGTTAGCATGTTGGATATATCTTGCCCTGTGGCCCAGGATTCCAATGGGAGAGGATCATATTCAGCTTTAATATGTCACCAGACTTTTGGCTTTCAATGGTTTTCCTCAGTGAGTTGTAAGGTTTCCCCACAACCGGCAAGCACTCATGTCAGTCCCAAACCACGACACTCACTTCTAGTGTTGCAACACACGAGCCCCACCACTCATGCTTACTGTAGCTAAGAACAAACTCACTTGTCTTTTGTTCTCTCACAGGTTTTGCCACCGACACATGACTTGACACCACTAAATCAAATAAGTTTATGCTTAGTCTCATCAGACCACCGATTTGGTTCTAGTTAATCCATGTCCTTAGTCTGTTTGTCTTTAGTAAACTGTTCAGGCTTTCTTGTGCATCATCTTTAGGAGAGGTTTCCTTCTGCAATGACAGCCCTGCATGAGCAATTTGACGCAGTGTTGCGGCGTGTGTGTTGAGCACTGATGGGTAGACCCCTCACACTCCTTTAGCCTCCTGCAGCAATCTAGGCAGCACTATACATCTTTTTTGAAAAGGCATCTTCTGGATAATAACGCTACACCACTTGGCAGGTCAACTTCATTGGTTGACCCATGGCAAGGCCTGTCCCTGAGTAAAAACTTGTCTTGTAAAAACCGCAGTATGATCTTGGCTACTGTTTGCACCTCAAATTTCAGGTAGTTGATGAGCCGATTGACGTAGACTATCGTCATCGGGTCGGATAGTCGATTATCGGCAATTAATCAAGACGATTTCCGATAGTCGATAATTAGATTATTAGCCGATGACCATTAAAGTCGTATGGGAGAGAACAACACCTTCATTCTTTACACCCAAACAGTCTGGAGAAGCTGAATTAACATCCACAACAGTCAAACTGGATACGTGCTACATCTTAGGCAACACACTTAGGTTATAAAAAGCCACAGAAAAAAAAGGCCACAGACCATTCACTATCCCCCTGTCTTGTACCAACAGCATGACCCTTAAACTGCATGACCCACAAATTAAAAATTGCCAGAAAGAAGTATGATTGAACCATAATCATTTTAACTTGAAGTGGACATTGACTATCCCTGTCCTGGAACGCACATGACCCTATAAACCTATCTGGCCCACAGAATAAAAAGTGCCTAGAAAAAGGAGACTTTGAACCACCAATTTAGTTTGAACAGGAGCATTGACTATCCCTGTTCCAGGAAACGCAGCATGACCCATAAACCTATCTGGCCCACAGATTAAAAAGCTTGGCCGGAAAAAGGAGTCTTTCAACACACCATTTTAGTTGAACTGGACTATGACTATACCTGTTTGTACCAACAGTATGACCATTAAATCTGTCTGACCCACAGATTCAAAAAGTTTCCGGAAAAAGGAGTCATTCTAAACCACGCATTTATTAGTTGAACTGGACATATGACTATCCTGTCTGGGCCCACAGCATGAACCCCAAACCTGCATGACCCACAGATTTAATAAAAAGTGCTGGAAAAGGAGTCTTTTAACCACCATTTAGTTGAACTGGACATTGACCTAATGCCTGTTCCGGACCGCAGTATGTACCATGTAAACCTGATCTGACTCCACGAGATTAAAAGTGCGGAAAAAAGGAGTCTTTCAACCACCAATTTAGAGTTCACTGGACATAAACCTATCCCAGTCCTGGGCCACAGCATGAGCCCCAAACCTGAGCAATGAACCACAATTAAAAACACCGGAAAAAGGAGTCTTTGAACCACCATTTTAGTCTAACTGGACATTGGTCTTTTTTTTTTTTTTTTTTTACGACTCTGCCTGTCCTGGACCGCAGTATACCATTAAACCTGCTCTTGAACACCACAGATTAAAAAGTGCCGTAAAAAGGAGTCTTTGAACCACCATTTAATTGAACTTTACCTTGACTATACTGTACTGGACCCGCAGTATGAACCATTAAAACTCTGTTTGACTCACAGATCAAAAAGTGCCGGAAAAATGAGTATTTTAACCTACCATTTTAGGTTGAACTTGGACATTGACTATACCTGTCCCTGGGTAACCTACATCTGTTTCTAAGTCTTACCTGTACCTTCCTTGACAAATTCAGAGAAATATTTGTATCAAGCTATTATGTACAATCAAGTTTTTTAGTAGTTTAATTCTAGAAAACACATTTTTAAAAAAATAGATGAATCCCACCACTTCTTTGTTTCTCTTTTTATTTAATATTTAATTAAATGATTGTCTCGAACTACAGAATTGCTAGTGTGAGACAGTGACAGGCGGGTTATTGAGGGAAGATAACGCTTCCCCTAGAATGCTTCTCACATGTGACTATAGGGAGCACATGGACAGATGCGTGTCCCCGAGTGGCCTGGACTCGGTGAAGGGAGAGCCGACGTCTGTGTGTCAGTACAGTAATTGCTGCAGTCATGTAGTATATAAAGCGGATTTCCAATCCGCGTGTGTCCGGTCGGCTTTTCCTGGAGTGGATCAAAGAGGCGATGTGGGTGGGTTGGGCCCCCCCACTCCCACGATCCCAGGTAAGGCTGGGCTCAGGCCAATAAAGCCTTGGTACTGTCAGGCCTGTCATGGCTGCTGTGGAAATGCTACAAGCCACATGTGGTAAGGCAGCCCCTGTAACTTGCGTGTACTGGTCCTCTGGTACAAGAGGCACTGAGTGTGCTCTGTGTGGTCAGGCCATTACTGTTTAGTTAGAGTTCAACCATAGTCAGGATTTTGTTTGCATGTTTTGCCTGACGTTAAGGCTGTGTTATTTTTGTTGCCTTCTAATCAACCCAGGCATAGCGAACATGGACTTTTTTACGGCTGTGGTCCCTGTCTCTGTACTGCCAAAGCCCCGCTGCTACCTTAACGCAGATGCTAACGTGCCCCACACATGGTGCTTCGGATGCGGGCAAGACAGACGTTTTCAATAAGAGACATAACATCGTTATGACCTTTTCTGCAATAGTTGCTAGAGGCAATGGCCGGTGAAAAAGTGCTTGGATAACGCTAAACTCTATGGTTCCAGGGTGAAAGCTGCAGCTGCGCAGCAATCAGCGACCGCCATGATGGATGAACTTTTAAAAACAGCTTATCCATGCAAAACAGTAGCCTTCAGCTGATGACAGCGAACCAGCAAGAAGGTGGCATGAGTGAGGCCATGAGTGCCCAGGCAGAAAACCGAATTGCCCTGCTCAATAGAAACGAACCGTCTCGCCTTAAAGGAACAGCAACACATTAATAAGAGCAGCTCCAAGAGCAAGTCTGGATGTGGTCGCAAAAAATGCATCGAGAACGCCAAGTTCTCGCTTAACCACCACCCGTGCTGCCGTGCAGTCTTCCCTGCAGAAAATGGAAGAAGCGCACCGATGACGTATGAGGCCTACCTACGGGTCTTTGAAAGAGTGGCAGAGAACTACCCGATGGCTCAGTGGACTTAAAGTGCTGTGCCTTTACTCACTGGGGAGCAGCCTGGCACACCAGGTCCGACCCTCCATCCACCCCCCCACCCCAACCGCCCCGAAGGGGCGTATTTTCGACCATCAGTGAACAAGACGCCAGGACTATGCATAAGTTAAACAACGGCGAGATACTGGCTCTGCTTATGGGGGTAAACACGAATGTGCAGCCCTGCTGGCGGGTGCTCAACTGTACTTTATACTGACCATCTTCCTGCGCTCTCATAGATGTAATGACCTATCCCACATGGTTAAAAAAGGGGGAAATGGCTCTACAAACCCAGGAACTACAGTCTGCGCAAATAGTGGAAAGAGTCCGTCTTGGACAGAGTACGGTCTGTTTTTCCTTTGCCTCCCTGGGATCCAAGCGCAGGGTTGGACAAGCGCGACCCCAAAGAATGCTGAGCAACTGGATAACCATCTGTGTTATGAAAGTACAAATCCACAGAAGGACTTGCTGTTCAAGCAGCCTCCCCGGATGCTCCAAACCCAGGGACAGCACATCGTCCGGCGAACATCTGTAAGGCCACCGTCCCATATATAAGGGAGGTTAAGAAGTGGACCCCCAAAGGGTGGGTGGCTCAGAGGGAGGAGCTCATTGGGAATGAGAAAGGAACCAAATGACCAGCTCGGTCCAGGGAAGAGTCTCAAGGAGACCGGAGCCGCATACTGTGCTGGCGGTGTCACGGACCTGGACATGTTGCTGTGAACTGTCCTCTTACGGGTTGAGCCAAATGAGTGCGACACCGTGAGGCGAAGGCCCGATGTTTTGCCGACCAGTGTGCTCTGCAGAGACTGAGTCAGAGACCGATCGCAGCTGTGTCACATAAAGGTTAATGACTATCCAGTGAGGCAACTACTCGGGAGTTTTGGTCACACTGGTGCACGCTAGTCTGGTCGACCCTACATCACCCGGACGCGTGGTGGGGGTCCTGTGTGTCCAGGGGGAAACCCAAGGAATCCCCAACTGCTCTAGTCAAACTTGGACTCCTTGTGGTGTTGCCTCACATGAGGTGGGTGTGGTCAGGACCCTCTTAACAAAACGGTGATCCTAGGGAGAGACTTCCCCTATTCTGGACTTGTGGCAGAAACATGTCACCGCCACGGTAAATATTAATAATGATGTTGATGTATATCATGTGTACCCGGAGCCATTTGACCCTGATTCCATGGTTCCAGCCGTAGGGGTGACCACGGAGAATGGTGATAATTTCCCCCTAGCTGTTCTGGCGGGTGAAACGGAGGAAAAAGGGGAAGGGTCTACAAATGCCGGACCTAGAGGTCTCGAGGATAATTTTGGGGATTTGGCCAACTCAGAGATCCACCTTGGTAAAAGCCAGGGAAAATGTGAGAGCCCATAAATGGTGCCTCAATACCCAGGGCCGATACTGTGTTCCCCCATATGGCAGTCAACCATGAGCTGTTATACCGGTGGACAAAGTTCGGGGGGAGGTTGGGGAACAACAGTGTACCCCAGCCCTACCGAGAATGGTGTTAGCCCTCTCTCATAAGCACTGTTAGGAGGCCATTTAGGTATGGAAAAGACCAAAAGAGCGCATTCTGCAGAGGTTTTTTTTGGCCGGGGGGTGTACACTGACGTAAAGCGGATGTGAGTCCTGCCCTGAGTGCCAGTTAACAGCTCCGATGCCCCATTTCCGAGCCCTCTGGGTGCCCTTAGCCCATCATAAAAATACCCTCGAAAGGATAGCGATGGATCTAGTGGGCCCACTGGTGAAGTCTGCAAGGGGCCATCAGTACATATTGGTGGTGCTGGACTACGCCACCCGGTACCCAGAAGCTGTGCCCTTACGGAATACTTCCTCTAAAAGTATTGCCAGGGAATTGTTCTACATGTTCTCCCGGACTGGCCTACCAAAAGAGATCCTGACTGACCAGGGAACCCCTGTTCTGTCAAGGGTTATGAAAGAAATAATGCAAGTTGTAAACATCAAACATCTGCCACACATCTGTATATCCCCCCACAAACAGACGGCCTGGTTGAAAGGTTCAATAAGACCCAAAAAAGCATTTAAAAAAGGTGGTTAGTAAGGATGGGAAGGACTGGGATTGTCTTCTGCCCACCTAATGTTCTCGTCCCGGGAAATTCCACAGTCGTCCAACGGTTTTCTCCCCTTTTTAGCTGGTCTATGGTAGACATCCACGGGGCCTTCTAGATATAGCTAAAGAAACTGGAAACAGATCCACACCTTACAAAGTGTTATTGGCACATTTCCCTTATGAGGACCGTATCGCTGCCGTCCCTGCCCATCTTAGGGGAAAATTATACAGCAGGCCCAGAAGCCCAAAGCCGGGTGTATAACAGTTCTGCCAAGGTGAGGGACCCTTTAACCGGTGTGATCGGGTTCTCGTATTAGTGCCCACCTTGGAAAGTAAATTTCTAGCTAAATGGCAGGACCTTATGAGATAATTGAAAAGGTCGGGAGGTAAATTATAAAGTCTATCAGCCGGGCAAAAGAAAACTAGAACAGCTTTATCATGTAAATTTAATTAAACCTGGAAAGATAAGGGAGACCCTGACAGCTGGTAAGTCCCCCCAAGTGTTTCAGAGGTGCGTATATCAAAGTCCCGTCCAAGTCCCAAAAAACAGGAGACCCTCGAATTTCGTTCAGAGAAAAAAGGGTGTGTTCCTGAGTTACCAGGGGGCACAAAAGTTATAGAGCATGACATTTTCAACCCAAAACCGGGATAAAGGTTCATCTGAAACCACCGGTTCCAGAAGCTCGTAGAGGGCCATATCAGAGGAAGTCAAAAAATGTTGGAAAACCCCGGAGTAATTTGGATTTCCAGAAGTGAGTGGTCCACCCTATTGTGCTGATACCAAAGCCCGATGGTTCATTACGCTTCTGTAACACTTCAGGAAGCAAATGAGGTCTCTAAGTTTCGATGCGTATCCAATGCCGAGAGGGACGAGATTGATTGAGAGGCTAGGTCAGGCCAGATACTTCTCTACTCTTGACCTTACTAAAGGTTATTGGCAGGTACCCCCTTACCAAAAGGGCCAAAGAAAAGACCGCTTTTGGCCACCCCCGATGGTCTGTTTCAAATATCTGCTTACCATTTGGGTTGCATGGGGCCCCAGCAAACCCTTTCCAAAGGTTAATGGATATACTTCTCAAGCCCATCGTCGTTATGCCTCAGCGTTCTCGACGACATAATTATCTTTAGTGAGGACTGGGACAGCCACCTATTAAGGTACAGGCTGTGCTTGATTCGCTTAGAGAAGCAGGCTTACAGCAAATCCAAAAAGTGTGCCTTAGGTCTGGGAAAAACCCGTACCTGGGGTAAAGTAATTGGTAGGGGTGTCATAAAAACCGCAAGTCAATAAAGTAGAGGCATACAAGGCTGGCCACAACCTACTACAAAGAAGCAAGTAAGGGGCTTTTTTAGGTATTGTAGGGGATTATCGGAGGTTCATTCCGAACTTCGCTAGCATAGCCCTCCCCTCACAGACCTGACAAGGCACAGTAAATCAGTTATGGTTACCTGGAGCAAGAGGGGAAAGGGCCTTTCAAACGTTAAAAGTGTCCCCTGGTGTAAACAACCAGTTTCTAGTCACCCCTAAACTTTAAAGAGGAGTTTATTGTCAGACCGATGCGTCTGACGTGGGGCTAGGTGCAGTACTTTCCCAGGAGGTAATGGAGAAGAGCACCCCATCACATATCTAAGCAGGAAGCTTCACGCCCCGGAGCGTAACTATAGTATTTTTGAGCGGAGTGTTTGGCCATCAAGTGGGCCCTTGAGTCCCTCAAGTATTACCTACTGGAAGACACTTTAGGTTAATCACGGACCATTCGCCACTAACCTGGTGTCCCAAGCAAAAGAGAAAAAAAAGATACAAGGTGGTTTTT